>JAUZSU010129124.1:0-29021 GCA_034780255.1 Parotocinclus maculicauda
GTTCAGAAGTACTTGGTTCTCCCAGGGTTTCTTCTTTGTACCGTTTAAATAATTTTGTAGATATCTATCTATCCTGACCTATCTTCCTAATTCAATTTCCTCCAGATGAGAGCTGTCTGAAGTGTAGCTGTAGCTGTGTGAGTTTTGCCTTTCCACTGTCACCCTAGGCTTGCTTACTTTGGTAATGACCTTAGATATTAGAAGATAATCTAAAAATCGTAATGCTGCTTTGAGACAACAATCTATTGTAAAATACTATATACACTGCTCATAAAATATTTCACCATGTTATTTTTCATTTTGAAATATCCCCTAAGTATTGTGAGCAGCATATTCCCAAATTCAGGAAGCCTTAGGGGTACAGAGGCAAGGCAAAAACTCACTAAACGTTATAAGGAAGAAACCTTGGGAGGACCAACACTCAAAAAGGGACCCATCCTCCTTGAATGGCTTAGATGTTAGATGTAGTGAGAACATATCTGGTGAAAAGCACTTTAAAAATAACATAAAATTGGTTTGGACAAAATGTGGCATTTTAAAAGAAGTACCTCAAATAATTTGCTTTTTACAATAGTGGTACCAACGAATAACTTTTTTGTAGATGTGTAAGAGATAAAATACACATTGAGAGGACAGAATATGGGTATGTTTTGTTTGAGGGTAAAATCATACATTTTTACAGTAAAGAGTCAAACTTGGATCTTTTTAAAAACAATTTGAAAAAAAGGTGAAAAAGATCAAAAAGTGAAAGCCATAAAGTTTAAAATGGGTCCAAGAGGGACAAGCTGGGTTTCTGTGGTTGCCAGAAACTATTAATTATGTTTGAAAAGTGGAAAGAAAAAAAGTTGAGGGTGGAATCAGTTTTTAAAATGGACAAAATTCAACATTTCAAAATGTATGCGAGAGAGAAAAGATCTCAACTCCTTTGTTACTTACAAAACATTTTTGGCACAATAAGCCACTTTAAACAATGTGTTGGTTAAAAAAATCTGAGCATTTAAAATGTGAGCAAAAACTCAACAAAGCAATTAAATAAAAGCTATAGAGACAAACTAGTAGTGGAAACAAGCCCAGAACAGTGTAAATAAAAACTTAGCTGCTTTTCATATCACTTTTTAATTTACTCATCTTCCAAAATAGTACAGACAGACATAACTTGCACCCCTACTCCTGGAATGCCAATTAAAATGATTTTTTTTTATGTAATGGCTCAATTAGCGGCCCAGATGAGAACCAAGCCGAGTTCAGTGAGTTATTTTCTGTTTTTTAGCGTGACTGCAGCAGCTGAAGCTCAGGTCTGTTCATCACTTGTGGCCTCGCCGTCTCTATCTGTCCTGACCCATCCTCCAAATTCAATTTCCTCCTAATAGTAAGCAGTCCTGGGTCCTGGCTTCCTAACGAGTGCCGTCTGAAATGTAGCTGGAGGGCAGAGATAACACAGCGGTGGACGGTGCGAAAGGGTTATTACCCAAACACCTCCATTTACCAGAGAAAGATGAGACGTGATAATTAGACTTTGATTGAGACGTCTGAGGGACGAGGCCTCGCGATGGGAAAAAGGTCCTGTTCCATGTGCCATTGTTGAAAGACCACAAAAGTCTATCTCGGCTTTGGAGGAAAGTGGCCTTGAGGAAATCTTTGAAATTCAATCTTCATCTGGACGTTTAAAATCAAAGCTGAAGATATTTTTGAGGTTTAAAGCCATCACATAATCACCACAAAACGCCCTAGTGTTAAATGTTTACCACTTTATTTCAGACTCTTAGTAAATGGGACTTTTTTTAAAGGTTAGTTAGTTTGTGGGTTTGTTTTAGAGAGTTTTAGTTTTGGTTTTTATTTGCATTGTGAAATTATTGGAGCATACAAGTTAACATTTGCTCCTGATTCACTTGGGTCTCGTGTACATCCATGATCTACATTACATTTACGGCATTTAGCTTACACTCTTATCCAGAGCGACTTACAACTTATACAGTCTTACAATCCAAGCAATTGTGGGTTAAGGGCCTTACTCAAGGGTCCAACTGTGGCAGCTTGGCAGAGGTGGGATTTGAAGGCCAGTACCTTAACCTCTAGGCTACCACAGGCCCAAAAAAGCAATCTATACACCAGCAAGACGATGCCTGAAATTCATTCATTTTCAAAAAGCCCAATCATTGCATGAGACATGAGAAAGTCTTTTAAACAAACTTGTCCCTCATTTAAATCAATTATATACTGTAAAATAGCTGTAAGAAGCACTGATTGTACCTTTGTTGCATTCCACTGATGATTCTCAAAAGAGCAAAGTATTCTTTTATTTCCCCACTTAACCCGGGATTTAATATATGCAGAAGGTTTCACCACTGACAGACGAGAAGTCCATCTCAGGGTTTCATGAACACACTCCAGATTTAAACCCGCGTCCTCAGAAACCACCAAAGCTGCATTCCATTTAGCTTCTTAACCCTTCAAAGGTCCAGATTTATTTAAGTCTTTTTGTTGATTCTGTCGTTTTTTTTTTATGCTAGAGAAGGTTGGATATACTTTGCATGTTGGATGTAGGTAGTGCCTTTATGGAACGCTACATCAGACTGGTACCTCTTTAGGATGCCCAGTGAATCCTGAGTTAGGCTCTGGACTTGCCCCTATAAACGATAAACAGGACAAAAAAATGCTTTGATGCTCGAGTGGTGCTGTAATCTAAGTGAGACCATCACATGAAGAAATGAAAAGGGAAAATATCATGTTACAAGGACAACCTCTGCTCAGCCCTGAGATGGACTGCCTACACATCCAGATCATAAGTGCACGGTGTCTTCTGTGGATAATCTCTGGAGACGTCACGACCCAGACCATGACAAGCAGGGTTAAACATGGGAATAAAATGAAATAAATAAAGCCGATAGTTACAGAATTTCTTCAGGGACAAACCTAAATATGGCACACTTTGCCTGTGAATGAGAGAGTTATGTTGAGACTTTAATTAGTGCTGCTTAATTAACATTTATTAATCGCTCAAATTATTGCATATGAAAATTTGTATGTGCTTTTACTCCAGTCGAGGATGTTTGCATTTTTAACAAATCTCTGTCACACACACACACACACACACACACACACACACAGGGATGAACAATTACAGAGACTGTTGCTCTTCTGCTATAATCTGCTGTCGCTGATGGATATCACGTTCTGATCTGCTTTGATCAGATGTTCGCTGTTTTCATTCGCACATCTGGTTTGGATTTGGCCCTCAGACGGCATCACCTCTCAGCAATCTGTGTCTGTTCGTAAATCCTCCATGTGCTGGAAATGAAGAACAAGCGGCAGGTGTTGACAAATGTTTCACGAGTGCTGAGAGACGAGAACGTAAAACACTCCGGAACATCCTGTAAAAGTCACGAGCAAATAAACACTCGTACCGTCAGCGCTGGAAACGGCAGCCAGGACATCTTCATTCCACGGTGAAGCCTGAGGAATCAGGACTGGACTGATCCTGAGATATCTGCAGCCACCAGGCCATTACTACTTTGATTCATTCATTCATCCAAGATTCCAATAATGCTATTTGAATAGCAGAAAATATTTATAATATACTTCAGAACATAAACAATTTTAGGGTGCCAAATTTTTTTGCACCAAGTCCCCAGCACAGATTGTTCTGCGCTGTAGATGTCGGAGCGAAAGCCAGGTTATTAGTGCAGCTAGCACGCGCCGTCCTGTCCGCTCTCTGGTGTAAATGGATTGGTGCAGGATCGCTGACCCCAAGACCGACTCCGGGATTCTGCAAATCCAGCGGGGAAGAAGCCGGAGGCCGTGATCTGGAAAATCTGCGGATGAGCCGAGAGGAAAAGACGGATTGTGTGCGACGGGGAGAAACCGAAACAAGATACGCCGCCACTAATAAACGCTCAGAGGGAGATTGTTTCGGAATATTTTCACAGTGTAAAAATATTTTTCAAAAAATATTTGAACACAATTTTATTTACAGAAAACTCTCAAACAATCTCTGTCACACTTTTATGTCACTTGCAACCTGGGCCAGTTTAGAGCAACCAATTGACCTGACATATATCTTTGGTAGGTCAAAGTAGCTGGATTGACCCCATATGGACATAAGGAGAACATACATGCTCTACACAGATGGAGAGCAGGCTTGCAGTTGAACCTGGGACCTCTGAAACTATGAGGTGGCCATGCCAACCACTTGTGCCACTTTGCCACCGCTTTTAATGGAAATTAACGGCAACACAAACCAAATAATAACGTTAGTTGCACTCCGTTGACTTTCTATGGTTTCCCTAGTGGTCGCAATAAGAACTTCAAGATTGCCTAAACTCCCTTAGTCTTTGTTCAACTTTGAGAGAATTCACAAAAAAGAAGACTGATTTTTTTAGCATCATAAACAGGTGGAGTAATGTATTCATATGTTCAAACTTTTTAGCTTTAATAAAACAAAGGGTAAGCCAAATTGATTTTATCCTGACACACATTGTGGTGAAGGTTGGCGAGGGTAAAAAATTACATCTGGAGATTTAGAGAAGAAGTTCTCTTTCTCAAATCTATGGCACCTTTATCCAAAACAAATTGGATGTCTAAAAAAACTTTCACTCAATCACTCACTTCCATTCCAGCCTAAACCAATTCAGAGTCAGGTGTTTTTAACTAGAAGCACAGGGTACAAGGTGGCCACCGATCCTAGACAGGGTGCCAGCCCATCTCAGGTCACGCTCATTCGCTCACTCTTACTGTTTAGAGATGCCAGTTGGTGTAACGTCTTTAGAATGTAAAAGAACAATATATTGCTCAAACACACAAGGAGAACATGCAAAATCCACACAGAAGGTAGTTAGAAGGAAACTAGGTCTTTGCAGCTGTGAGGAGACAATGTTTAAAAATGCACCACCATGCCATTGTAGAAACTCAAAACATACATGTAACTTCAAACAGAAGGTTCTGAACAATTTGGAAACACAAGCAAGATGGGTTTGTTTAAAGGAAGCGTGGTCCAACAATGTGGGAGAAGAATCTAATCCCTGATGTTAAGTATGGTGGAGGATCTGTGACGCTTTGTCTTTGTAATTTGTTGTTTTTTCTAATGAGTGTCGTTAGGATGCATGGCATCATGGCATGAAAGAGCAGGCGATGATAGAATTGGGTCATGGTTGGTTCCTCAAGCAGGATGATGAGCCAAGTATCCTAATCCTAATACATGCATTTATTTACTCTACACACACACACACACACACACACACACACACACACACACACAAACAGACTGTAGGATCCAGCCATCGATCCACATGATTGATCAAAGCCGTTATCAGTGAACTAAAAGAGATGCTAATGAGTTTGCACTTCCCTCTCATTTGCTTGCACAGGACAGTCAGGAATCACGAGGTGGGAATACACACACACACACACACACACACACACAGCTCTTGTCGTGCTGGGCTGAGACTGGAGTAAACACACACTTTGCATAGATGTGAATAGAAGCAGGAGTGACCTGCGCTCTGGTGGAGTGTAAGAGACATTCAAATTATCACCATGTGTGATCCCTCCTGCCTGATGTGTCCTCCAAATACCTCTCCAAAAACACAGCTGCAGTAAAATCTTCTACAACAACTGCTCATTTAACATCATCTCTAAAAGCACCGCCAGCATCGTATTACAACCAAAAATCAAAAAGAACTTCTACTGAAACAAAGATCTGTAATCCTTATTGATCTGAGTGCAATCCCCGTTTCCATGGTGATGGTCCATCCTAGATGCCTCCGAACCCCGAGAAGTGAGAGGAGTTTCTCGACATGCTTAACATGAGGCTTCTGTTTGTACAGTAAAGTTTTAAGTGGTATTTGTGAATGTAACTGGAGTTCCTCTAAGCATATTTGCTTCTCAGCTTTTCGTGGATGCTGCTTCTGGACCAAATAATTTTCAAATCATGTCCTTATTTCTTTTTTCCTACTTTATTTATAACCTTATATTTTTAGAATTCTGTGCAAACTTTTTTTCAATGTGTTGCAGGCTTGCAGGATTGGATGTAAATTCACAAATTCGACCAGAAATAAATATGAAATATCCTAGATTCATACTGCATGCAATGAAATAAAAGTCAAAGTTACCGTAAGACATTGCAACTACACTGCTCACAAAATGAGGGGATATTTCAAATTAAATATGGAGCGATTAAAAACAAGCATTTGATTTAATTCCATTAAACAAGATGATCAGAAAAGCAAATGAGAAGTTAAAGTTGTTTGATTATGCAAATGAGATGCAAACTCGATTATTGTGATTGACTGGCAAGTGATATAGGGTGAACAGAAGCATGTCAAACTGGACCAGAGTGCCCCCACATTGACTGTTTAGTAAGGTGTATGGTCACCCAGGAGTGCCAAAACACAGTGACAGTGATGGAGTATGGACAGGATCAGATTATACAGCAGTTCTTGTGGGATCCTTGTTTCTTGTTTCTCTCGATTCTTTCAAGTTCGTCCTGCTCACAGTCTTTCAAAGACATATCATCATCTCTTACAACATCACATACTCCCAACATCGTCTCCTCCATCAACATCTCCAAAAACATCCCACACAGTCTCTGCAAAAATAACTCCTCCACCCCCCCCCACCCCAATAAAAAAAACCATCTCTTTCAACAACTTTTTAAACATCTCCTTCATCCCAATATCTACTTTACCCACAGATACAAAATTCCACAGAATTGTCCTTTGATTATAGTACCAAAAACATTTTGTTCAATAACATCTTCTACTAAAACCTCTCCTTCTGTTTCTTCAAAAATCAAGTCTCCAAGAATACATAGACAGTGCTCAAAAAAATTAGGGGCTATTTCATTTTTATTAGCAGTATATTACTTCCATTGAATTAACGTCTCATCCAAAAACACCTCGTCCATCATTATCTATTACTGCTTCTGCAAAAATATCTTCTTTAAACATGTCTCCCACGTCCTCTCTCAAGTGAACCAGTGCATATATCTTCTCTACTCAGGAACAAACTGACCTGAGACTAACCTTTTATAATCCCTACTTAAAACACTAAGACTCCTCAGTGTGTCTTACAAAAACAGCTCTAATACCTTCTTCAAAAACATTTTGGGGTGAAAAGGTTAAACATTGTCTCCAAAAACATCATAAAACATCTCCCTAAAAAGGTCTCCTCTGATAAAATTCTCTCCAAAACCAGCATCTCTTTTAACACCATTTGTTTAAAACACTCTTAAACTCTGATTTAGTGTTTCCTACATATCCTGCAATCCCCTCTTTTAAAGACATCTATAAGAAACATCATCTCTAAAACATCTTAAACACCATTTCTCAGCATCTCTTCTAAGATTTGTCTAAAATAAACTGCTCACAATCATTATGGGATATTTCATTATGGCATTTTTCATTATGGGATAGTTCAAATATCGACCTAATTTATGTGAGCAGTATAGTAAAGTCCACCCTGCTCAGTATGTAGTCCAAAAAAACTCCAAAAGCCCATCCATCTTCTTAAATATCATCTCCAAAAACAATATCCACTCCGAGGATCCACATCTCCAGCAATAATACAGTATGTCCTCCTACAACATCTCCAAAACATCTTATTCAGCTTCTGCCAAAAACAACTCCAAAAGCATCTTATCAAAACAATTGTATGATTGCACCTCCTCCATAAACCAGCTCCTTACACGTCTCCTACGATGTCTCGGAAAAATATCTCCACAAATAACATTTCCCTCAGATACAGCTCCTTAGCCATCTCCTTTAATAACAATCTTCTCCTTTCAAATTTCTTGAAAAACGTCTCCTCCTTAGACATCTTCAGAACCATCTTCACCAAGGTCTTGTCCCATTTCTCCAAACACATCTCCTTAAACTTTTCTGTCTGATTTCACATCTCACTAAAAACCAATGTTTTCAACAATTTCTTCTCCAGAAATTCCTCCTAAAACATCAAAAATTAGCTCCAAGGATATCAACTCTAAAAATATCATCATCTTCTAGAAAACCCAAAACAAATTTCTCTAACCAGCAACAAACACCTTCACCTTTTAAACTTTGCCTAAAATATTAATGCTGTCCTGCTCACAATGTCCTCCAAAAACATTTACAGATACTTCGGTAAAAAATCTTACACTATGCATCACAAATATCTTCTCCAACCAAGGACTCATTGACTTGAGATTCACCTCTTATTAACTTTAGTATAAAAAATATAATCAAGCAATAATACACAAGAGGGAGTGCTCTAAAGTGAGATATTGGCACTGGCTTCATGTTATAACCTGACGCTTGAGTGTATTATTGTGATGAAACCACAGTTCCATTATCACTGTTTATGATTACATTTTAATATAAAGAGGACACTGAAAAAATATATTTGTTTATCAGCACTGTTTGAGGTGAAATTGTTTCATTCTATGGTTCCCCTGCTGCTAAAACATCATCAGACTCTGGGCTTCAATACTATTTATATAATACACTGCTAAGAAGAATTAGGAGATCTTTTATTAGGGAAAATTTCATTTTGAAGTATCACGTAATTTATGCAAGCAGTATATATCAGCTTTAATTGATTAAAAAGAAAGTTTATTAATTCATAATTTATTAATTCATTAATAAAATAGGTCTGAAGATCCACTATACCACCAACAGAAGAAAATCAGAATAAGATCCCAGTGTTAGAACCAAAGTACAGGATCTTGTTATTATTTGAATAAGATGATCTGAATGATCTTAATGTGAATCTTGTATGAGTGAGAAATGTTAAAGTTGGAGTTGTAGATCATGAGCAGCTTGGTCTGGTTTAAAAGCTGAACTTAACAGATCCATGAATGAAGTTCCCGATCAGCCGTGAATGGTGTTTAATGAAATACGGTGAGTTTAACACCAGCAAACGAAGTGATGAAGAAAATCAGAAAGAACGAAGAATTCCATCAGAAGCGACAAAGCTGCTGATGCTGTATAACTCTTCTGTAACATTTCTGACTAATCCCTAAAGTAAAAAGCAGAATTAGAAGCTCATTCACTTCATTTTGTTGATGGAACTAAAACTAATCTTCAGTCTCATTAAGAGCTTTAGCTAAGGAATTTAAATTCAATCGAATATTTTATAAACTCATACTAATTCCTCTATTTTACTTGTATAATTATAATATTGCTGCTTTGTTATGGCTGGCGTCCATGCTATGGTTACACGTATATGTGGTGGAGTAATACTTGAACAGTTTTGGTGCCATTATCGGGCAATGCAGACATTCCTGGGACAACTGTCAGCCAATCAGATTGTGAGGGCAGAACTAACTGTGGTATAATCCGTCACTAAAGTACTAATCCACTACTGTTTATAAAATAGGATGTAATCAGTTTCAGAAATCCAAGCTTCCAGATCGCTTCCAATTTTAGAAGCCATTCTTCTTTGAACTTTTGCACAGGAGTGTGAATTTGACAAAGCAAGCAGGAGGTGGAATCAGAGAACATGCCTCGTTTCGTTCTTCAAGATTAAAAAGATAATTACACAGATCTAATCATCTGAGAGGCGCAGGTGGTGTGGAAGGTGTTGAGTAAGCCAGGCTCAGCTATTAGCTATCCGGTAGCACAGATCCTGTTTTGGCACCCGAGGAATTTGGAAATTCAACCCAGTGGTACAGACTTGTCATTTAGGAGATGCCTTGTGCTTTTCCATGGCACGGCTGCCAGGTTTAAGTTCAGGCCAGCTGGCGGTGGATGGCGTGATCCCTCCGAGACCTCAATCAGGATTTCGGCTTGCTTTAACTCCAGCCGCCAGAGAGTCTCTGATTGGGGTGGAAGAGCAAAAAAATCAGACCTCTAAAATGATTTCTGTTTTATTTCTGCTTTACATTGCCTTGTGAGCTTCAGAGGGATAAGCAGCCTGGGGCATCAATGGGTCCCTGAGAGGTCCAAAGAAATGTTAATTCCCAGGTAAAGTGAGCTTTGTCTTATAGGCTCTGTGGTGGCATCGGTACACCAAAAAGGTTAATAAAATTAGGTTCTTGGTGACAAGTAGAAGAAAATTTTAGGAATTTAAGAAAACACTTAAAGCCCATGTGTAGCTATAAGAAAAGACATCTTTTAAAAATGTGCCTCTCTTCGCAAAGTATCACCATAATATCCTGTTAGAGAGAAAGAACAATACATTTTCCAAAACACCACTCATGTCAACTGTGAAATATGGTGAAGGACTATCATTCCAGCTCCAGGAAATATTATTGCTGCTCAAAAAGGCCGTAATAGTTAGTAAATACAAGAGTTTACAGTAGCACAGTGTGCACATGAGTTCCCCACATACTGGAGTTCATTTGAGGAGTTAGTATGTTTTCCTCATGTCTCTGAATACTCTGATTTATGCCCATATTCCAAAGACTTCCAATGGCAACTGCCATCTCTAATGTGTGCCTGTGTGTGCTCATGTGCCCTGCGATAAACTGGTGCCCTGTCCATGGTCGGTTCCCACTCTGTTCTGCCAGTTAGTAGAGTAAGCAAGTTGGAAAGAAAGTTTGCAAGTGAGATAACCCAAGGTCTTCTGAATGCTGTTGGCTCTCTCAGAATACAAAGGACTGTGGTGGCCTAGTGAGTTCCAGAAGGTCCAGGGTTCAAATCCCACCTCTGCCAAGCTGCTACAGTTGGGTCCTTGAGCAAGGCCCATGACCCACGATTGCTTGAATTGTAAGACTGTATAAGTTGTGTATGTATGAGTCGCTCTGGATAAGAACGTCTGTTAAATGCCATAAATGTAAATGTAATGTAAATGTAGAATACAAATGTAAGTCTAATATTGATGGCAGCACCAATAAGGGATACTGTTTCAGCTCTGGAGGATTTCATTTTCCTCTGGAATCTCCTTGTGATGCCCAGCCCAGCCAAAGGGTATCATAGGGTTATGAACCCTCTATTTTTTAACAATCCCAAATTAGAAACATGTGGAAGAATTAAAAACACAACTCAGTGTTCCTTACATTTCAGCTAACAATTCCAACTATCCGACTTTCGGGGCTGTGCATTACATTCTGCAGATCTACGGACTGAAAATAAAATCCATTTATTGAGACAAGCACGCTGAACTTGTTGCGTTGTGTCTCGCCCTTTTTTTGCAGATCCCAACTCTTGCAGCTTCTCCATGTGGTGCGAATGCAGGGTCAGAAGGTTAATGACTAACACCTGGTGTTGAGTGAGGGCACTGCCCTGTTCATTATACATCATCGTCTTGGCTGCTATTAGGAGATTAAAAACATCTGATGGTTTGATAGCAGCAGAAATAAATTGATTTTTGTTCTGATCTTGGACTCTGTCGGATCTTTTGCTGCATTAGCTTGATGATCTTCCCTCTGCTGAACTCCATCTCTGTCTGTGTCACATGAGGTTGAACTTTTCAGTCCCAACCGTCACTCATTCGTTCAGTGCTGTGACAGAGGTCCCCTCCTTCCCAGCAGGGGCCTGGGGGCCGAATCGTGAGAGGTCATCGTATCACTCCGTCACTTCACTCCATCCATCACTTGTCTCTCAGACGGAGGCCTCCTCCGTTTAAGGCACGGACCTGCACTGAACTTCGCATCCATCAGAAATACATACAGCGCTAACACTCCCGAATCCTGCCAAATCACCCTCATCACTCTCATCAGCCTCGACTCATCTACATAAAATCTCTTGAACGAGGTGAACCTTTAATCATAAACCATAAATCATAGATCAGAGATAATGTCGGAAAGCAGCGCAAATTAAACGATTGAGCTTCGTTATATCTGTTAGAAGACTGTGACAGTAATGTGGACTGGATTATTGATTAGGAAATGTCTGAATAAGTTTCTCAAAGGATTTGTGTATTGTACACAAGCAGCAAGTAAGCTTTAAAGGCTTAAAGGTGTAGATCATGTTTTACGTTTGGACATCTGCTTATTATTGTACTTCATGTTATATGGTATGTTAACTTTAGATATAAAGTAACCTTTCATTTACAAGGTTAAGGGTACAAGCCTAAACTGACGAGTGGTGATCTCTCTCTGCTCCCTCAGACGGCACCGTATCAAGAACCGTCATTCATCGATTAGCTGATAGAAGCACATGGATAAGGGATTACTTTATCAAACCTTTATTAAGCTCTATAATACAGAGTTACATTCACACATACCACTTAAAACTTTACTGTACAAAAAAGAAACCTCATGTTCAGAAGCTCCACCCACCTCTCTGGGCTCAGAGGTATCTAGGATGGACCATTACCATGGAAACGGGCATTGTGCTCAGACCACTCAGGATTACAAATCTTTTTAGGACCAAAGGTGAAAAGAAGGAGCATCCACACGGTTATGAGGAAAAAACCCAAAAGTACAAAAAGCCAGGCTCTATCATGGTATGGGGTCGGGTCCGGACCCTTGTTAAAGGTCATTTATACTTCTGTGATGCAGTATTAATGCAGAACAGAACACTGAGATTCAAACTTTTGAAACTGCCACTGTGGGGTGCTTGAGCAAAATCCTTAATCCACGGTTGCTTAAATTGAGTAAGTATTGTATGGGTAGAACATATAACACCTACTGGGGAAATCCAGATGTGAGGCAGCTCATAAACATCTGGATGTGCTCAGTGAGGTGAGATTGAATGCATAAAGCAGGTGAGTTGCTTATAATTGGTTTCTATCTAATGTGGACTGATTCAAAAGCAAGTTTCACAGGCTGTTCTCTGGATGTTTTGCTAGTGTCCGCACTGCCGCCAGTGGCGGCTCCTAAATTTGAATGTGAGATAGGAGGCTCTGGGTGGATGGAGGGTTTGATAAGGACACGCCGATGGATGTGGGACAATTGGCAGAGAGGTGGATGTAATTGAATGAGCACTAATGGAAAGGAAACAGGCTGCTGGGCTGAAATGGGAAAGTGTGTAGCTCTGAGCTCCTGCTGTGACACTGATACGCAGTAAATAGGATTGAGCCCGGCAGGGATTCGTTTGTTCTGGTTCTGGGGGGCTTGAGGGCGAGACACGACCCCGAAATGATCCCGTTAGAACTGAAAACCCCTTTCATCACACGTCTAAACAACAGACCTGTGTGGCCCTTTAATCTGTGACGTGATACAGTTCTGAAAGTTACAAAAATATAAAAGTTACGAGCAGGATTGGTAAAAAATGATTGTGTGTGTCCATTGCAGGGTTCTACATGACTTTCACATTTCAGGATTTAAACCTCAGGAATGAACAGTTCCAGCAGCTGACTTTGATATCTACAGAACACCATCAAACACCATCACATACCATAGTCCACCATTAAATACCAGGTTACACCATCACAAACCATCAAACTATTTAATGCCATGATCCACCATAAAACACCATAAATCTAACACTTTCAAAAACCATCGCATATCATCACAGCATCATTGCCCTATCCTGCTCAATTTGGAATTGGCTTTTTAAGATATAAATATTAAAAAATAAAAAATTTAATAATGTTTTAAAGCTGCTTTGAGACAAAGATCCATTGTAAAAACGCTATATAAATACATATGAGTAGACATACCATAATCCACCATCAGCCATAACATTTCTTAACACCATAAAACACTACTTTACATAACCATATACCATACAGCACATCACATACCATCAACCACCATCAAATACCATCAAACAACATCACATTCCATCACACACCATCACGTACCATTAAACGTCCTTAAAGGCCATCATATACCATTATATACCATCAAACACCATCAAACAACATTAAACAACATCACATACCATTAAAGCCATCACATACCATCAAACCATAACATACAATCTAACACCATCAAGCATCATCAAACACCATCATATACAATCACACTCCACCACACAATATCAAACACCAGCACATATAATCTAATAGCATTCACATACCATCCACCTACCAATCAACTTTAAAACACCTCAAATTACATCTAACCCCATCTAAATTATCATATGCCATCAAATAACATCTAACACCATCACATTCAATCAAACACCTTCATACCCTATCACACACACACACACACACCATCAAACCCAATTGCATACAATGAAATACCATCTATCACCATTACATTAACTCCAGTTTCCCTGGGTCCCTGGGATCTCTTTGCCTATGCATGGCTGGGTAGGGGTCACTGATGTGGCACCAGTGGATAATTCCAGACCAGCCTCAACCATGTTTGCATTTGACACCGTTTTATAAATCTACACATTTTGTTCTCCTATAAAGCTGGGTGGCACAGTGGCATCAGCGTTTAGTTTATTGTTTATAAAGTGCCCCAGTGTGAGTGTCTGACTATATCATTATTACCTCACTCCTGTCAGGAAGAGCCCCTGATACTGAAGTGATGTTAAACAAACAAACAAACATAAACCTTTAATAACATCTCAGTATATAACCCAGCTCCACTGCATCACTGATATTATTAATAATAACTTTTTGATTTGATTTTATTATTCTCAGTGTTAAACCATAGTGCCTTAGGGATTTTGTGAGGTACACATCCTGTCCTGCCTCCCCTCCGAAGGCGTCATTTTAGAATAAACCACTTCCTGTGAGCTAAAGGTAGATTTAAAGGAATCCAGGTCATGGCTTCAGGCTGCAATCTCAGCTCTCTCTGGGTGCCAACGACAAACTGCTGCCACCCTGCACAGCTCAAACACTGCAGAATTCTACATTTATAATACATGCAGCTTCTACTGAATTCCATCAAATAACGTCTAACACCATTACATACCATCAAACACCATCGCACACCATGAATCAAACACCATTACATACCACCAAATACTTCACATACCATTACATACTATCGTAATGGTACACGCCATAACGTACCATCACATACCATTACATAGCATCACATATCTTTACATACCATCAAACATCATCACACACTATGAATCAAACACCATTACATACCACCAAATACTTCACATACCATTACATACTATCGTAATGGTAATCGTAATTACATACTATCGCAATGGTACACGCCATAACGTACCATCACATACCATTACATACCATCACACACCATTACGTACCATCACACATCTTTACAAATCATCAAACACTATCACACACCATGAAGCAAAAACCATTAAATATCACCCAAATCCATCACACACCATTACTCACCATCACACACCATGAATCAAACACCATTACATACCACCAAATACTTCACATACCTTTACATACCATCACACACCATTACGTACCATCACACATCTTTACAAATCATCAAACACCATCACACACCATGAATCAAACACCATTACATACCACCCAAATACATCACACACCATTACATACCATCAGTCTTTACAAATCATCAAACTCCATCACACACCATTATAATGCCATCACACACTATCAAACACCATTAAGCAAACACCTTTACATAACATCAAACACATCACATACCATTACTTACCATCTAACACCATCACACACCATCTTACACAATCTAACATTATCTAACACCTTCTAACACCATCACACATTATCTATCACCGTCTAACACCTTCTAACGCCATCAAACACGTCACACACTGCCACACATTTATTTCTGACAATTTTATTTACTTGCCATTTTAGACAAACTGCTTGTAATAAATAAATAAATACATGTAATCAAATAAAACAATTAATTACTTATCCATTCCAATAAAATAAACACTGTGATGTCCCGTAGTGATTTGATGATCAGGTGTTATTATAATGACACTGATACCCTGATATTGATCAATTCATTCATAACAATGATTAATCCTTCTTTAGTGCTCGTTAATGAGTGTGTTACTATATAACGCTGCATTATTCACTGTAAACAGGTCGTTACGAGGTCTGCACGCCATCGCCCAAACGCAATCTCATTAGCACATGCATGAGGACGCGTCCCGGCAGCTGCATCAGCGATTAGCTTTAGCTTCAACAGAACAAGCAGCGTCAGCAAAAACGGTAATTATCACCACTAACGTGAACAGTCTTCCTCGTTTAATTATTCATCGGTCATCCGCTCGTTCAGAACAACCATCATTATGAGGAGGAAACCTAGCCCAGTGTTTGTGTGTGTGTATGTGTGTGTGTGTGTCTGTGTGTGTGTGTGTGTGTGTGTGTGTGTGTGTGTGTGTGTGTATATAGGTACATTTCCACTCTGCATACATACATAGAGTCATAACAGGACTTACCTTTAATATAACTTTTACATCTAGGCTGTAAGCAGGTCTGGTCTCTTCTTGAGCCATGATCCTTTCAGATTTCTTCCTTATAATATCTGAGGAGTTTTCCTTGCCACTGTTGCCCCAGGTTTTCTCAGTTAGGGCTGTGAATCTAGAGATTTATATTCTCAGCTGTAATAAGTGCTATAGAAATAGACTTGGCTTGACCTGTGGTGAGAGTTCTCTGGATTTAAGAGCAAGCGCCTTTACCTCATCCTAAATGCTTATTTTAGAGCTTTAAAAAGGTTTGATAAAGCAATCCCATAACCATGTGCTTCTATCAGCTATTGATGAATGACGGTTCTTGATTCAGTGCCATTTGAGGGAGCGGAGAGGGATCACCCCTCTTCAATTTAGGCTTTTCAATGCTGAAATTCCTCCAGATTCTGAATGGTTTTAATGATATTATGCTCTGTAGAGGGAGAAATACTGTATGTAAATCCATTCCAATCTTTCTTTGAGGAACATTGTTTATAAACATTTTGGTGATAAACTCTAAGTTCTTCTGAACATCTTTACTCTTTAAAGTTTTCCCTAGCCGCCACTTTCAGGATTAGAATCACCTGTTTAAAATCACATTGTTATTTCTATGATATTTTATGTCTTAAAGTTTTATTTCTTTACCACCTTTTTACAATGAAGCTTTGTCTGAAAGAAGCTTTGCAATTTTAAATTTTCTTCTAATATTTAGAGTACCTAAGGTAACAGTGGCAAGAAAAATCCCTAAATGTTATAAAGAAGAAACTTTGTTAGGACCAAAATAGAAAAAGGGATCTGACCTGTTTTCCCAGCTTAGATGTAGAAATTTAACTAAGTTTTCTAATTAATAAGTTTATAGTAAAACAGAATGTAAGTAAAAATTAATAGAGATAACAATACAAATAAGATATAATAATATGAAGACTAATATATAAGAGAAAATGAAATAGAGATTATTAAACTATAGTATGTAAGACAATAGTGAAACATATGACAACGTTACAACATATTATTATTAGGGTCTTTTTGTTTTGGCTGGACTTCGAAAGTCCAAAAGTTGTCAGTAGTCCAACCGAAGCTTTTTATTCAGTGGCTCTAAACACACTTATTATACAAGAATTTAAATAAGGAAATGTTATTAAAATAAGGACCACTTTTTAAATTAGTTTTAATATGTGGATATTCCACACCATCCCAACTTTTTTCTCATTTTGGTTCGTATTTTTAATGGTTCTTACCTGTCGTTTGTAAACTAGCTTACCATATGGGGGGTAATCACAGAGATATGCGCTTTAGGCCGTGTCGATTGAGATAAAGAGTGAGACCGACACAAACACGGCTATTTGTTAGCTTTACGGCTGCTCTTGACTCGCCGGCTGCCTTTGTTTTTTATAGGCACAGCATGATAAGCCACATGAACCCTGGTTCCTTTCTCGGCGGGTGGGGGCTCGTGGTATCTGAGGAGAATCTTGGAGTGAAAATAAAGACGCGCCGCTCGGATGCTCTCCACCTCCACCTCCACCTCCTGCTCGCTAAAGGCTGAGATCTATCACACCATTAAGCGAGGAGAGAACTGCTCTGTTTTTGTTTCACTCCAAATAATCATCCTCTCAGACGCTGCAGCAGGTATCGACGTCTCCATTACAGGATGAAGGCCACACTCATCACCAGTGATAACATCTCAGCACCATAACAACCCGCTGATAAACAAACTCTGATGCAGCCTGATTTTTAGAATAAACAATGATATAGTGTGTGTGTGTGTGTGTGTGTGTGTGTGTGTGTGTGTGTGTGTGTATGTGTGTGTGTGTGTGTGTGTGTGTATGTGGGCTACAGTCTTTCCTTTTAGACCTGTGCACAGAAGACATTTGGGCTCGATCCTGTATAAAGAGTTCAAATGGATAAATTGTTTTGTTCTCTTTCTCACATCAGGGTTTATGTCATGTACACAGTCACAAAGGGCCACTTTAGAGACACTAGTTAACCTAATATGCTTGTCTTTGGAATGTGGGAGGAAATCGGAGTACCCTGAGTATACCGCAGATACAGGGAGGACATGCAGACTCCACACAGAAAGGACCCAGATCGCTTTAGCCCGGGATTGAACCCGGGACCTTCTCACTGTGAGGCAGCGGTGCTACCCACCGAACCACCGTGCTTCCTGGGTTCAGATTTATCTATTTAAACCTGTAGAGATTCAGATGTCGTTTTTTTGTTTTATTTTCATTCACACTGTAGCAACAGACATAAACCACTTTTTAAAATATATAAAAGAAGAACTTGAAAACATCAAACAAACAGCTTAAAAATGGCAACAAGGCTCCAGATCTTGGGTTGGATTGATTTTTAAGAGAAACCCTCGAAAAGTTCTTCAAGAAGTTCATATTAATTTTTGTATAAAGAGCAACTGTCAAAAAATTAAGTGGTTTTAAACATTTTCTCAAGAAAATCTTGATGGTTTTCTTGCTTAGGCTATGCATGCAATTCGTTTGAATTTGGATTTTTGGTTATTATCACTATTTCGTTTAATCTGATCAGAAAAAAAGGCAACTGAGCTTTTAAAATAATAACCAAAAGAAGTAGTGGTGATGGTGAAAGAAATAAACATCAGGAAAAAAAATCCTTCCATGAGATCCACAGGAGATTCTGAAGCCCGATGACGAGTGTGATTCGATCATTAGGTTAAGAAAACATTTAAGATCGTAACCCTTTCAAAAATACCACCCCAAGAGTTAAGAAAAAAAACAAAATCGTTCTGAAGAACTCACTTTAAGGTTTTTTTGACTCAAGTTCAGAACAAACACATATTTATGCAGATTTAAATCATTAAAACACGTGAATCTGAGAATTTGAACCCAAGTCGTGGTTGAAGCACCGCAGAATGATCCTCAGTGCATCCTCTCCTCCCTCAGACTGCGTGCCACATGAGCATGTTCTTTACCAAACTTTAAACCTGATATTTCTTCTTCTTATTCTAAGGAATAATATTTTGATATTTTATTGATATATATATATATTATTACCGATAATTAGAGAATATTTTGGTGCTGCTTGAGTATTCCAAAATCATTTGAACCCGTCTCTCAAACGCCTAAATTGGCACTTTGTCTTTTGCAAGGTCTTTAATGACAGCGTATGTTATGTTTTGCCATATCCTGCAAAAAATGATTTTTTTGTGGTTTGCTGAGTGTGTTCTTTGCCTTTTGTGGTCTCCAAAATATGTTTTTATCTTCATATTTCACAAAGGGTTTAGTTCCCAGATGGTGAATTAAGTTGCAAATCAGTAGTACTGATTTCCAATGTTGTCCAATCAACATTTTGTCAAGGGACGGGATACGAACCAGACAGGTTTAGCATTGGGGATTGGTTTGTATTCCGACACTGGAGAGGTCATAATTGTGCCCCCTGGGTTATGTCCCTCAGTTATGCCCAAATGGGCCGGGTTTAGAGTAGCCCAAGCAGATCAGGAGTGCCCCCACATGACAGCATTACAACCATCATTCATCGTGATCTATTTTTAATAAAGAGAAAGTCATATTTTGAAAATGACATTACAGGTCAATAAAAATGCACTGTAACTTTGATGCTTTTGTCGGGCTTGTTTTTCTTTCTTTTTTGTCTCCTTGGTGGTTCTCCCAACCTCTAGGTGGCGCTGTCTGTTGCAGGTACGGCTCTTTGTGCAGTGTTTGCAGTCAGTGCCTTATCTCCTGGTTTTGTGTTCTGTAGTGGGAATTTTCTTGTACGCAATATAAAAATCATTTTAGTGTGTTTTGATTAGCAATAAATTCTATTTAATACCAAATGCATAGGGCTTTAAATTAAAAAAAAGTTCAAGACTTTCGAGACTAGAATCTCTCTCAGTGCTTTGTAGACAAACTATGTGATCATCGATCTATTTCTAGCTTATTTTTCATAACCCAATCATTCCTGAGCATTTAAAGATTTTGGGATGAGGCTCAAGCCGTTCTGCTGTACATTCAGGGAAACTCGGAGCCAAGAATAACTGCTGATGTGAGAATATTTAAATTCGGGAAGGTTAGCGAGCAGAATGTTGAATAATAAAGCTGTGCGTGTGCTCGGCGCTGAATATAAATGCATAAGAACCTCTTGACTCCCTCAGAAACCGTTCCACCTGATCACTGATAACTGATCAGCCGACCCTCGGGATTTCTCCCATTGTGTCTCACTGACCGGGGTGTATTTATATCCTTTTGTTTGCAGTGAGTCTTTGTGAGCTCTATTGTGTGTCCATGATGATGGAGGTTCATTGAGGACTTTCCATTTAGAGTATGGTTCATAATCTATATTAGTTAGTTCCTGTAACCACTCACAAATGCAAAGCATGGATATTCCGTATGGATACGGAAACTTATAACGCGTTTTTAATAACGTTGCTTCAAAAAAGGAAAATCATAAACGTTTATTGTATCAGTAGCGGTCTGTTTTCTTTCTTTCCCATCCTCCTTTTCATGACTTTGGCCCTGAAACAAACCCCAAAAAGGACATTTATTGTGGAAGATCCCGTCATTATACACAAGCTCAAATTCATTTACGGCCTTTAGACCTTCATTCAACCTTTTTTTGTCTCTCAAATAATCCCTCAAAAAATGTACTTGAGAGCTAACAGTTTCCATTTTGACCCACAGCCCGTTCCAGAATGCATTAAGCCGTGCAAAACTGCTCTGAGGGTGAGACACCAGACCCTCATGAGAAGCCGTAACCACGTCCTGCTGTCATGATGCAGGTTAAACCCAGATCCTCAGGAGCAGCTGTTTCTAGGTTTGTGTTTGGGAGTCTCTTCAGTCCTGTCTAGTGTGTTTTGTTTTGATTTAATGTGTCTGAGTGATGAAAAAACATACCAGACATTTTAATTTATTTCATTTTTTACATATAAAAATGAAATCTAACACTTCCTTCCACCTACAAGAGCCAAAATAAACCCAGACCACGACAAAGACAGAGGAAAATCGAGCTCCTGCTCATAAAGCGAAGCTGAGAATAAACCCTGACTCATGGATGTCTGACTTAAAAAGCAGAAGTCGTATTAATTTTACTCTGGCTTAGTAGAAATGAGTTGTCTGTTCTTAGAGAGGTCGTTAAAGATCATGGTTCCTCTGAGAACCTAGAAGAAACTCAGGCTCTCGCTTTGAGAAAAGAGAGGAATCCGAAGGAAAAACAAGATGCTTTCTTTATTCCTCGCCTAATTTGTGTCTCCAAGGCAGCTGGTTAAAACTGCCAATGTTAGCACCAGCTTTCCCTCTGTCTCTCTTTGTCTCTCTCTTTCCCTCCGTCTCTCTCTCTGTTTCTCTTTTTCTGTCTCTGTCTCTCTCTTTTTGTCTCTCTCTGTCTCTCCTTCTGTCTCTCCATCTGTCTCGCTCTCTGTCTTTCCCTCTGTCTCTCCATATTTCTCACTCTCTGTCTTTCCCTCTGTCTCTCTGTCTCTGTCTCTCCCTCTGTCTATCTGTCTCTCTCTCCCTCTGTCTCTCTCTCTTTCTGTCTCTCTTTTTGTCTCTCCCTCTGTCTCTCCTTCTGTCTCTCCATCTGTTTCGCTCTCTGTCTTTCCCTCTGTCTCTTCCATATGTCTCGTTCTCTGTCTTTCCCTCTGTCTCTCTGTCTCTGTCTCTCCCTCTGTCTCTCTCTCTGTCTCTCCCTTTGTCTCTTTGTCTCTGTCTCTCCCTCTGTCTCTCTCTCTGTCTCTCTCTCTCTCTCCCTCTGTCTCTCCATCTGTCTCGCCCTCCCTCTCTCTCTCTCCCTCTCCCTCTCTCTCTCCGTCTCTGTCTCTCCTTATGTCTCTCTCTCTTTCCCTCTCTCTCTTTCCCTCTCTCTCTCTCTCTCTCTCTCTCTCTCTCTGTTGGCTAGAGCTCTGTGTGAGCAGTGAATCCATTACTCCGGCGACATTTCGATTCAATTATTAGAAGGCTAATAATCTGGCTGAATTGATTGTTCGCTGCATCTCGAGCCAAATGCTGACACTGTGCGAAGTGACACAGAGACTCCCTCCTGCCTGGCAAAGCCTTCAAGAGGTGCAAATTAATTATAAAAATACTGTCACTCGCCTTATAAACCAAACCTAACAAGCATCATATTGTCTATACTGACAGTTTAACTACACCTGAGTGACTTTTTCAGGCAATACTCAGGACAAAGTCGCAAAAACAACAGAATTCAAAGCAATGTGACTGGGAAACTTGCAGATGATTTAAACAAGGAGAAGATGAGGGACAGACAAAGTTAGGACTGAGAGATAAATGAGAATCAGAGTATCACGGGAGCAAATACGGCCATGAGCGAATGGGAAGACAGAATGGAAAGAATATAAGATAAAGTGAGAAACACCAGACAGTGGGAAAAAGAGGGGAAACTAAGAATCAGAAGGAACAAGGTAAAATAAATGAGATCAGGAGTCTCAGAGGAATGTTGATAAAAATAACAAGTGGCTGAGAGATGATGGGAATGAGTGAGAAATGGAGAGAAAGTGGTTCTTACTCTGAGATATGGTGAGAAAGAAGAAAATCATAATTAACGAGACACACTGAGATAGAATGAGAAAAAAGAACTGAGCAAAATTTAAGATGTTATAGAAGATTCAAATGAGGAAATGACAGAGAGAATAAATGAGATACTGAAAGTAAGACATGATTGAAACAGAATGAAAGGACTGAAAGGCAAATGAGACTGAAGAGAATCAGAGGGAACAAGTTAAAGTGAGACATAATGAGAAAAAGAAAGAAAGAGAAAATTAGATTTCTGAAGACCTAAATGAGAAGAAGAGAGACAGAGCAATAATAAAAGAAATATTGAAAGAGAAACAGAATAAGTATTGAGAGATAACTGAGAGTGAAGGAGTCACAAATTAGTGGTGCTCACTCTGAGATGAAGTGAGAAACCAGAAAAGCAAACAATCTTCAGATAAACAAGACTAAAGAAGCAACAAATGAGAGATTGGAGAGACAATCATAATATAATGAAAGACTTTGAGACAGAATGAAAAAAAAGACATGAGTGGGTATAAAAGATTTAAATGAAGTTGAATAGAAATATTAAATGTGAGATAGAATGAAAGGACTAAGAAATGAATGAGAGAGTCACAAAGGAAAATATGAACGAAGACAGGGAGAGTGGTAAGAGAATGCGAAGACGTGAGACAGACTGAGACAGAATGAAATGAATATGAGTCAAAGTGAAAAAAAGTGAGACAACGAGAGACCGAGAGGAAACTGAAAATCAGAATGAAAGAAAGAATAAAAAAAAAATTGTTTCTCACCCTGAGGTGAAAGAAAAAAAGAAAACAAAGGTAAACAAGGCTAAAGAAGCAACACATAAGGGACTAGAGAGAGAATCAGAAGGGGTGAGACACACTGAGACAGAATGAGACAAGAGCAAGACATGATAGGGATATCAGAGGTTAGATGAGATGGAAAGGTGAGAAAATGAGACAGGGTGAGGGTAAAGGAGATATTGAAGGATAAACAGGGCAAACAAGGGCTATAACAAAACTATAAAGACACTACTAAAATTTGGAATAAAAACACAAATGTCTCCTAAGACATTTCCTGTTTTGCAGATACAGAACTTTAAGAACATTGTTAACACTCTAAATGATGTCCACTTTTATCTCTATGAGGAACTAAATGATTTTATTTCAGATCTGTCTTTAAAATGAGTTTCTTTTCTGCAGAATGACACTCTGGACTAGACTAACTAGGTCCCTGCAGCCATTTCTTGTGGGATTATGTAATATATTATGGGATATGGTGGGGTATCCCCTCTATCAGGTCTCTGTGAATGTTATCAGTTCTAAACAGATCTAATGAGGTTCTGTGACTCTGAGCAGCTCTAATGAAGCAGAAGATTTAAAGATAGATTTTAATCTGATCTTATAACGGCACGGTTTGGGACCGGCTCGAGGTTTAACCTCTGACACCACACAGAAACCTAATCATACCTGCCTCTGTGTGTGTGTGTGTGTGTGTGTGTGTGTGTGTGTGTGTGATACAGCCACAATTTAAACTACGATATATATCCACAACATACAACCATAGACCCACAAGACATAAAATGCAATTTTAAATTGATTAGATTGCTTAATGCAATCCAACTGTTTATGAACAAATACAAACACACAATCTGACTACATACCCAAAATACACAACTACATAATTCAACTATACAACCACACAATGCAACCCAACTAAATATAAAGAATACAAGCATACATCGATTTGTGTAGCCACAACTACAGTGCTCAGTGTATGCGCCCAGAAATGATAATCACAAAACACAACTATATATCATCATAATACAATTACACACTCAAACTATACACTCACAAAACCACACAATTTAACTATATAACCATATAATACATCAAAAATCCGACTGCACAAAGGCAAAATATAACCATACAATTCAAATACATGCCCACCAAACACAACTACACAAAATGCGGCTGTATAACCACAGAATACATCCGCACAACCCTCCACTACACAACCACGCAAAATGACTATCCACATTGCCCATCTAATGACCTGAGGCAGCATAAAGCTTTAGATATTTAGGATTTTATTTTAGTTCTGCATTTTCATTAAATGAACATTTTTAGTTCTTCACGTTGTCTCACTTAGTCTCACTTCAAGTTACCTCGGTTCATGACCAAAAATCTGTTGAGCTTTATCATTTATCATTTATCATATATATATATATATATATATATATATATATATATATATATATAGAGAGAGAGAGAGAGAGAGAGAGAGAGAGAGAGAGAGAGAGAGAGAGAAGAGAGAGAGAGAGAGAGAGAGAGAGAATGCTTGGAATTAGAAATGTGAGAAGAAATTAGAAAACAGCTGTAAAACGGCAGGACTTTGAGTCTGAATGAAACAGTGAGAAAGGAGAAAATGAGAAAATGAATGAAACCAGAGTGAGGATGCCCAATAAAATAAAATAAAAAATGAGTATGAGTGAGAGGGAGGAGAAAGCGAAACAGGAGTGTGTGTGTGTGTGTACACCGAGTGAGTCGGCGCGCGCTGCTGCAGTTTGCATTGCGCTGCGCTCCGAGGAGGAGGAAGGTTCACGAGCTCACGAGCGGATCTTCATCCAGCGGAGTCATTTAGTCTTCTTGTTCTGCTTCTTCTTCGCTCTCTCGGATCATTTTAACTCACTTTCATCACTGCGGCGCGTGCACACGGAGCCGTGTGTATGTCTCGTTCTGTGTGTGTGTATATATTGTGGGTTTAAGCACGGGAGAACCGGAGGACGGAGCGCGCAGCGTGTCTTGGTGTTGGTGTTGCGCGGCTCGCAGCGCGTCTCTCCCGGCTTGTATGAGGCATCTGGAGCGCGGATCCCACTGATGGTGGATCTTTAAGGCTGGACTTCGTGATTTTGGAACCCTTCACCCAAACAGGTAAGGACAGCGCTTTTATTTCGGAATCCGAGTACGAATCAATCCGAATAAGATTAGCGCGAGGCATGGAGATGGGTTTTGGAACGCGCTCAGAGAGCCAAAGCTGTTAACCCTGCTGATTTGGTTGTGTTTGGCATTTTTCCTAAAACGCAGTATTTTTTTGTCATTTAAACCCGGGTTAAAACAGTAATCTGACTTTAGTTTGATCTCGTGCGAATTCAACGCAAGATTAAACGCAGATCGTGCGCAGAGAACATCACGAGCTCATTGAAATTCCGTCCAGCTCCGCGCTGTGGAGTTACCAAACCAGCCATCAAAGATCTTCTCCATATAAACTCTGCTGCAGAATCTTGGGTAGTGCCATGCTCTGCTGTTTTATGTTTTTCTGCCATATAATAAGGAGTTCCTGGTGCTAGTCCCGGTTTCTGATTTGAATGACGTGGGCACGGGTGCAGGTCTGACTCAGGGTGACCCAAGTTTGCATGCAGCTGCGAGGTTTGATGTGTTCTCTGAGCATGACCAGATTCAGAAAAGTGAACCCACATCACCACAACCGAGACCCAAACCAGCCCCAAGATGGCACGCTTTGGTAAAGAGGGTGCGCTTATTTCCAGTTCCGTGCCAGCCTGACCCTGTGGATGTTTACTGGGAAGCCCAGGCAACTCAAAGCAGTGTGGAATTAAGCTGAGGTGAGGTCGTTCAGTAGAGGGTGCTGTTGCTCTTTTGCGCTCCTCGTCTCACGGGCCCTCTCGCAGAGACAGACGCTGGGCCACCGGAGCTGTTACCCACAATCCCCTTGGGAAGGGGGTGCTGAATCCAATCCGAGCGGAGGCCGGGCCCCGGGGGCCCGCACCGTGACACTTTGTCAGGATTAACGTCTTCCCAGGCAGTCGCTACTGTTACCCGGGGTGTCTCAGGTTCCTGGTGTTCAGGGAGGAAAATCGAGAGGCGCTGGCCGTATGCTGAGCCACATCTCCACGGTCGATACTCCAACAGACTCTATCATTTCCAGTAAACACATACATTTGTTATGTTTGGCTACCGGACCTTCTCGAGGACCCCTTTGTCCTTGTGTGTGTTTGTTTAGCGGTGCTGCAGCAGGTCCCATGTTTACAATGAGCTTACACAGATTAAAAGACTCAGAGTTGCAGATTTTCTAAAATAATACTCATGTTTGGATTCATGACTTTGGCGGAGAAGCAGCTTTTATCTGATTGGACAAATCAAGGCACCTCTTAGTAAACCGGGTGAAAAAACAATCATATAAAATAAACAAGAATAAAGAAAGACTCAAAAAGTAAGGATATAATTCCTACTGAGATGTTTTATTCCAGGTCCCAGTACCATACAAAAGGGGATCTTATGGATCTCCTAATATCAACAAAGGTGCCAGAACGTTTTATTTTTTACTGAAGAAAACATGTTACAAAATACGGCACAGAAATAAAACCAAAACCAATATAAAATATACAGCTTACACTTACACTTTTTCTTTCTTTCTTTGTTTCTTTGTTTCTTTGTTTCTTTCTTTCTTTCTCTTTTTCTAACCCTATGTGCTTACTGAAATATCATTTTCTGTAATAATCCTGATTCTGATCGTACTCTATACTAATAATCGCAGATTAATCCTGGATTAGGAGTCTTAATCCTGTTTCTTGATGCAGGTTCGATTGATCCACCAATACTAAACTGTTTGCTTTCATTTATGAATTGTAATAGGATTTTAAAATCTCTTTCATATCCAGGTGCTTCCTGATGTAAGATGGGAATACGTTCTATCAAAGCCATTGTGAATCGACTTTATCATACATTTTTTTATTTGTAGGAGCACTGCCAGTTCCAAATCGAGCATGAGAATTTGATTTGAAAAAGCTTAATTTATAATAAGGTGTTAAATATCTCTGAAAAATAACTGGAAAACTAAATGATTATTTTGAAACCAAAGCTTTTTCTCACTGCTTTAGCGTTTTTGAGCGTAAGATGTTGCATTTCTTAAGTAAAAAAGCTCCCTGAATCATGCACTGCCGACTTCCTCATGCGAGGAAGTATTCTGCATTACGCTTCCCTAAGAAATTTCCGAGTAAGGCTTCTTCTGAGTTCTTATTTATGTTGATTATTGCTATTGATTCCCATCGTAGAGTCAGAATGCCATAACTCAGACTGTCGTTAAACGGTGCATATTAGGTAGTGTCATTTGTAAAAGGTGGCAATAAATGGGCAAGGGTAAGGGTACTGTGCTTAACCTGTTTAGTCCTGGATTTATTTTAATGAAGCTTGTTTGGAGGCTCAGCAGTCAAAAAAATACAATTTTCAATATGATTTGATAATGTACAGTACTGTGCAAAAGTCTTAGGCCACTATTAGATTACTTATTGTTTCATCTCTTATACAATAATACAACCAGAAAATAAAGAAACTCTGTAAACAGGATTAAAAAATAAACCTAAACAAGGATTGAGGAGCGGCTAATCCCAGTTTTTGGTTCAAGTCGTCGCTGATTTGTTATGTATGGTCATTAAACCATAAACCATAAAATGACTTACGATAATTCTAAAGCCATGGGATGACTGAGAAAAAAAGAAATGTTGTACAAAACAAAGATGCCCCACGATGCAGCGATAATCGATTAATAATCACAACAGCTCTTTGAATCATAGACAATACGAATGGTGATAAGTCTAGAGATTCTTAACGCTAGTTATTATCATTAAACTGAAGTTGCATAACAAATGAAGACTTTAACGTAAGACTGTGGATCTTTAGAGAGCAGACAGACGTTTAATTAAGCTTACAGAACCATTAGCGTTAGGACTGGAAGTCGGGTTTGTACCTGAGTTTAGGCGGAGCAGCCTAATGTTGGGGGTTATAATGGGTGTAATTTTTATTTTATAGTGCAGAAAATTAGAAAGGAACGTGGTACGTATTAAGGAAGCCTACATGGCTATAATGAGGCCCGAAACCTGCCCAGGAACAGTTTTATATTCCCCGACTCATTAATACACCGTAGTTCAAAAGTAGAAGCAGAAAGTAACGCTGTGACTAATTAAGCACTGTTTTTTTATCACCTTGTTATCCATACCTCTCATTTTCAAGCACTTTTTAGGTTATTTTAAGGTTTTTCCTTGCATACGTGATCATTAAAAACGAAACTGAATCCTGGAGAAGCTCTGGTCCTCACGACCTTTCGTAAAAAAGGCAGAATTACAGAGTGTGAAGAGAGGTAAGAGAGCTGTTTTTTTAACTCACATGTTTTAATTAAGATTAGATATTTTTGCATCGCCATGTGCTGGAGAGCTGCATAAAGAGTAAACAAATACGTTGTAGGAACAAACCAATAAAGCGTACAGTGCATCCGGAAAGTATTCACAGCGCTTCACTTTTTCCACATTTTGTTACGTTACAGCCTTATTCCA
>JAUZSU010129125.1:0-16993 GCA_034780255.1 Parotocinclus maculicauda
GACAGAGAAGTGCACGCTCCAAAATCAGGTGGAACAGCTCAAACAGGACCTGGCGCGACTGGCTAAAGAGAGGGACATGTACAAAGAAAAGTACGAGAAGCTCGCATGTCGGACCTTCAGCGGCGCCAACGGCAGCACCAACCGAGATCCGTCCGGCGGCAACCACGGCAAAACGTCTGCGGATTTCTTCATGTGAGAAGACGTGTGTTTAACGTTCATTTATGCCACACAAAGTGGTCGCTCTTAAAAGTTTCGTTCTTAACTGTCAACTTTTTTTTCATTTAATTTAAGCTCGAGTTCACTCTTAAAAATAACGGTGCCTACAAAGTTATATAATGCCATAGAAGAACCAATGTTGGCTCCTTTAGGAACCTTTATGAGACGGTGAATCATTTCCAGCTAAAAAATATTTCTCAAGTAAAGATTTATGTTGGGAAATGAGCACTTAGCTTAGCTTTGGTCCACGATAAATGTTTAGATTGAAAGCAGAAGGAGGTTCTTAAGGAAACCAGAATGTTTCTTCTATTGCTCTGAGTAACATTTATTTTTAAGAGTGGTCCTGCACAATAACACCCTGTGTTGAAAAAGACCAGGGATTTTACTGAATGAAGAGTGTCCATCCATGGGACTTGCATCATTGCATAGAATTGGATAGGATCCATAGTAAAGCTTTGTGCACACGTTATTGTCTGCGCATATTGGTGCACAGTGTGTGTTTTGTGCCCGTGCATTAGACCATTAACTCTAAGTCTTAAGGGTAGTCTCACAAGTCTTATGGCGTTTAGAGACCGGACTTCACCTCTGACCTAAACTGGGCACCAGGCTTCCTCCAGACTTAACCCGTGCTCTAGACTTTAATGACTGAATTTTAAGTCTTACAAAGTAAGAAATGCAACGACGTTCACACTGCATCTCAGACATTTTGTTTGCTTTCGTCTTAAGGAAGCGACCACAAGAGTCTTAAAGGCGGGAGTCGAATTGGACTGAAATGCTATTTATTTCATCCGTTTGTTTTTTTTTTTTTCGGACTAAACGCAACGCAATGAAAATGGAAAAGCAATACGTCGTCGGTCCTATTTGTAATCTCTGTAACTTCATAGCAGTTGAAGAACTTGAGAAGGAAGCAATGCAGCCTGCATCCACCCTCCAACCCTGCATGCGGGACATGTACGGTCTCTTCAAATCTCCAAGTCCTTTTTCGTATCTTTCCCCACACACTTTGGATGAAAAAGCATGGCCCTCAATCACTCCTTCTCCTCCCCAGACTGTCTCGAAAGGTGTCGTAAAAGATAAATAAATATGCAATTATGAATTGGATCAAAATCCGAGAAACTGCAAGTCTTACAAAATGGGTCCGACATTAATTTAATTCGTTCTTTTTCAATCTCATAATCATAAGACCTAGCCTAAACGAACTGAGCCAGATTTTACTTATTTATTCTCACACCATGTAAATATGTAGAAATAAGTTAGTGTGTGCATTTGCATTACTTTTTCTCCCCACAAGTCCTGTTTTGCTTGTTTATTTAAAACGTCTTAATTGCAATGTTTGTATGTATCGGCATGCAATCAGCGATATTCTCTCTCAATCGAATATCTACAATGTATAGCTATATATCTAGAGAAGCTTACTGCACTGTAACAGAAAGGTTTGGGAATTATTTATTTGTTTATGATCGAAGGTGACTTAATCGACTTGATCTCAAACCTATAAATCGCTACTGTGTCCTGTATGTGCACCAAAGGACTCACTTATCCTATTCATAGCAGTGCTTAAAATTAATACCAAACGAATAGAAAAACCATTTTATATAAAATCCTCTCCAACATGCTTTGCATAACTGAGACAAACAAATTCAGGGTTTGATATTATCTGGAATAAATATCAGCTTTAAATGCTACTCTGCATTATATTGTTAATCCAAAATAGCGTTTTAACAGGGACTAATATCAGTTCCTATAGGCCAAATCATTATAGAGTTTGATGACTTTATTATGTCATTAATTATAAAGTTTATCAGGCATTCACGATTTAATAGGAATCCGTGCTACGTAGAAGCCCCGGTATTCACAAATACGACCAAGCATTCACTCAGTAACCTGTATGCAAAATCCAATAAGAGCTATAAATCTAATAGGTCAGATTGTTTTATTTAGCAAGGTCACATCTTATTTATTTGGTATTATATTTGGGAAGGTAACCCGAAATTCTGTCTATAAGCCGACTTGAGTTAGAACGCAGTATAAGCTCCCTCTCTCTCTGTGTACATTAGTTTGATAAGAGGCATATGGAGGTTTGAGATGACCCAGGCTCTGTGTACAAAATGTATATACATGATTTCTATATATTTATTCTAGAAACATTTAACGTCCTCTGCGTGTCAACGTCCAAATCGAAATGTTTCTGAATGGAATGTGGTTCAGAATCTTGTTTTCATAAAGTTTAATAAAAAGTTGTGTCAAACGATTTTTCGCTCTGACTATTAATGCTTTCAATTGGACTTAGATGTAATGAATTACAACGCAAAACACTGGGCAAACTAATGGAACAGAAATGGATCATTATTAATTATTTTTAATGATGTTATCAACGTCAGTAAAAAGCTTTAAAAACACCTTTGCTAAAAGTGCTTGGAAATCTACTTGTGATAGAAACGCTTACATAAATGCATTCACATTCCTAAATTTTGTTATCCTAAATAACTCATTTTTTATATTGGTATGCTTTAGAAAATAAGCCAAAGTTTTTGAATTACATACTTACTAAATTTAATTGTGTTTAAAATAAATAATAAAATATTAACATAATAAGATTCTTTTTTGCTGTCATCAGACTATTAGCATATTATTGGGTAAACAAAAGCCTAGGTTTAAATTGTTCTTTATCAGTGCAAAAGTTTTAAACACCTTGCATAGGAAATTTAAAGAATTAAAAGTCGGGCAAACGTCATCTCCCTCAATGAAGAACATCAATCTCTATTAGGTGGACCGTTATGTAGAGAAGACCGGGCTTGGTCTCAAATCGCGTAATAACTTAAAAGTGCGCACTACACCTGTGCTAACCCGTAGTGCTGTTTTATTTTTCACACTTTATGTACTACCGCTCTTCTGTGTGCTGAGTGAGTCTGAAAACACACATTGTTCCGAAATTATCTGATTACATTTGTACACTTATTTACCTATCACAGATAGCTTTAAATGGCCTGAAGTATGTGTAATATGTGCGGGCCACGTAATTAAAAATCGTAATTAATTACAATTTATTTAAGCTGAAAAAGATAGTAAATTGAAGGGTGCTTGCAATCCACATACCATACTAACGTAATTAGCCTCTACACAAGTTCTCCTTTATCAGGGATATTTTAAAATGAAACCCTATTTATTGTCTTATTGACGTCCCTAAATGATGTCTGACTACAGACCACAGATAGCAGTGTAATTAAATGCATACAGTTTCTACTGTGTATAACAGTGTCATGGAATTTACTTAAGTAAGGGAAAATCGGGATTGTCTGACTTTTGGTGTGCAATTTAAACGCTTTCATAATTTTACTGTAATTACCATAATATAGTGTATCCCCTAATGTAATTATTATATACTAAATATACTAATACACCTTGGTGTAATTCATTTATCATTATGAGTAGAGCTTTTGTAACAAAAATGAAGCCTCACATCACATTCTTTTTTTCTCCTTCTTAATCTCTTCACATGAACTCAGTTCAGTGAACCTTTTATTTACTAAATGTTACAAAAAAAAAGTCTAACACATACAAATGGCACTGCATCATTTTAATAGAGTAGAAAAGGCTTGGTTGTATAACCTGATGTATATTTTGGCGTGCTACCACAAACATGACATTTTAATTGACTTAACTTACATTCACATGTTGCATCATGACAGCTTTAGTTTACAAGTTTTTGGTATAAAATCATGCAAATATTTGGGCACCACTGATAAATCTGTATTAATGCTGGGAACACACTTATATATGGCAGATTTCTGCTCTCTCTAGTGCATATCATTTAAAATAAAATTTACTCGTTAGTAATGCATAGGGTTTGCTCACTGCAGAACTTGTTTTTAAACCATGTACTATTCAAATAACAACAAAGAATTCTGTAATGCTGTTTGAGTGACATTTGCCCTGAATTTGTGGATCCAAATGTAGGCATTTTAGATTAATTTCATCTTTTAATTATATTTAAATTTCTTTTACTAAGTCTGTTTAATTCCACTTAAATGGCAAGATATATTGTTGTCTGTCACTGCTTGAGTTATTCACTGCCTTGCTCTTTTGACCACTGGGCAGATTTAGTAGATCTAGACATGTGCAGGAAGGTTTGAGTTGATAGATAGAGAAGCACAGAGAATGTGAATGAGAAGGAATGAGAATGCTCGCTTAAAATGGCTCAGTGGATTCAGCCAGTGTTCACTTTTACGTGGATGTATGTGTGTCCTTAATTAGTGTGTCACTGACAGTTTTACTACTCTCTAGACTATAACAATCAAAATGCACACTGTCATGGGCACATGTTCGTCATAAAGGAATGGACATGTTCAGCAGCAATATTCCTTTGTTGTAGGGTGTTTAAACAATATTTAACAAGGTATTAAGAAAATATGCTCCCACATCATCAAGCAATTTGGATTTCAGAAAATTCTGATCCTACCATCCAAATCTCACTACAGAAGCCGAGACGCAATGCAATATTTTTCCAATACTATATTGACCAGCTATATACACATTCTGTAAGACATATTCTATACATATGCAACTTAGAGGTAAGAGTCAGCTGCTGGAGTTAGTATTATATAGACTTTGAACTCCCGGCTGAGATTCCAGTCTACATAAGCCTGTAAAACTTCCGGGTGAGCTGGGGTCAAAAACTCTCTAGCACATGAAACACAAAATCTGTAAATATGCATTGAAAAATAAATATATAAAAATTGGAAAATTTTATTCATTACCACTAAGCTATATATCTGCACATTTAGCTTAATTACAAACACACATATACATTATTATTATTATTATTAATATTATTATTATTATTATTATTATTATTGTTATTGTTATTATTATTGTAGAATTGCCCACATATACTCTATACCATAGATCATACTAAAACCGTTTATATGTATAAATTTTTTTAATTTATATTTAAAAGCCTATTGTGCACAACAATTCTGCATGTATGTAATGTATAATAATTATACTCTATAATATTTCTTTAAATAATGGCATAAAGTTAGTACCAAAAAAATCCTAAAAAAACAATGCAACATTTAAAAAGATAATTTAGTTTGCATTGCTTTTACTTTGAAATGTTAAGACTAATCAAAAACTCATTGGTTTCATCCCTTTATAATCCCAAAGCCTAATCCTTATTATCCAGTAAAACACAGTATAAAATCGATAGTGATAAGTGTGAGTAGTGGAAATGTGTGAGTGCATGTACATTTATTACAATTCAGACAGTGAAAATATATTGTTGTATATCTTTTGGAGCAGATGTTGCTTGTATTTCTTTGTTGGGAATTGCAGTGCTGTACATTTAAGCTGAGGTTTGCAAATTACAGGTTTTTTCAATTTGGAATGGGCTTTCTGTGAAGGTCTTGACACGATGTCTTGGACGTCTGCAGTCTGAAAGTCTGTTTGGCATGTTGACATGACATTTGTCGGTATTGCTCACACAGAGCTGGATGTGTTTGGGCAGAGCCAGTGGTGTCTATGTGGATGTTGTCTGTTCAGTCGGGGCTGATGCTCAGACTCAGCTCAGATCTTATCGTTTCTGCTGGGTCAGAGGGGGCAGTGTGCGCGTGACTGGATCTCTTCACCCTTCTAGAGAATGTGGTTGAATTGCCACACGCAACACATGCAGAAAAAGTTCTAGTGTGGATCTGCGTGTGTTAAGGTGGATCAAATATGCTTGATGTCGCTTGCAGGTACAAGATGTTTCAGGGTTGCTCCCATCTGTGTGGTTTATGGTTTGCTCAGAGGGTATGCTATATGATCATGGTGCTGGTACATGGTGTACTTTGAGAGGATAAGAGAAGAGGAAGACAGAGGGATGGAAAACGAGAGCGTGAGAGGAAGAGCTGTGTTCTTTGGCGTCTCGGCTGTACTGCTGATGAGATTCCCCTGTAGTCAGCGTCTCCACGGCTCGGTTTACGGAGAGGTAGACGCACACCACATATCCCCAATAGAACATCCGTACACACACTCATGCTGCAAGTGTCTACAGTTTGTTCTCTTGAAACATGAAATTAAATAAAGTCATTAACATATTTGGGGGGGAATTGGAAATTGGTGATGACCACAACCATAAACAAACTTGTTTTCCTTTACTTAGAGTGCACAGTGGCTCAATTTGGTTTAATCCCAGGGTGAAGCGGCCTGGGTCCTTTCTGTGTGGAGTCTGCATGTGTCTGCGTGGGTTTACTCCAGATACTCCGGGTTTCCCACAGTCCAAAGGCATGCATGTTGGTTAAATCAATTACTCTAAATTGGCATTAACTAGAGTGTGTATATACTGTATATGACTAGAGAAAAACTTGTGCATAGATGTAACGTTGTGTGCGTCATTGAAATGGCCATTGATCCCTATAGTGAACCAAACAAACAAAACAATAAACAAACAAATATTGTAACAGATTGGAGATTGGACTTGGAATGAAAGTCTAAAGGCAGTTCTTGGATTAAGTCAGTAATTTTTAAACATGCAAAAAACATAACAACCCTACACCCTTTGCTTTATGACAAGCTCTGAGCATTAGACAATTATGAAAACCCAAGCTGCTATACAGACATGTCCAACATTTGCTGGATCAATTAATGAATTCATTGTTTAGTCATCTTCAGATCGAGGTTGTGGTTGAGCTGGAGCCTGCCCAAAAATCTTTAGATCCCAGGCACAGCCATAACATGACTTTTCACTGAAGGCAAATCTGACATATTTTTAAGCATATTTTTTCAGAGGTAGGATGTGTAAGCCTAAATGGAAATATATGAAGATCAAACCAGGGAGCCATGTAGTGTCAATGCTATATACTGTACCTGTGTGGTTAGAAAATTAGAAAATAGTTTTAAAATAAGGATATTTTTACATAGGATCACTTCATTTTACTGGCTTAAAGATTTGGGAAATGCCATTGGGTTGCCCAATACACACCTGTTTTAGATATTAACACATTGTTATTTGTCGTTGTAAATGGTAACTATTGTAAATAAGCTGTAAGACTAAAACTGCTAACATTCTTGTTCCTTATTCCCTATTTTACTTAAAAAATACCCTATTTACTATAAAATATTTAACAACATCATAAAACAAGTTATGCTTCTTGGTGAGACAAAAAAAATGTCGCTGTCCAGTGATGTCCTTTGGCTTTGCAAAATGTACCTGTCCACACTCACTGCCAGTGAGACCTGAACAGTAAGACATGGCTCAAAATGGCATGTTAAAATTGTTAATGTTAAATTTAATGTTAAATGTTAATGTTAATGTTAAAATTACCATTAGTATTTTATCCTGTCTCATTAACACATACACATTTGCTCCATAGACACCCTGGGACGCATGAAATTTACTGTATCTGTTATGTCTGGGGTTTCAAAGCAGAAAATGCATGCTGTGCTGTCCTTTTCACATACTCCAAAAAGATTCATTCATTAACACTGGAAATGCTTTGTTACTGCGTTTTAATGACATTAAAGAGAAGCTGGGCTTCCTGTCTAGTCTTAAAGCAGCAACTGGTGTAGACTTTACATAACCAAAAATTAATTCCATGTGTAAAAAGATGGATTTTTGAAAGGTGCATTGCTTGATGTATAAATAAATGTTTTCCATAGGAATAATTATCTGCGCTTTGATTGTCAGCATAAGCATTCAAGTACTCTTCTCGAAATAGTGAAACTCTTTGCATATTCTTTGTTTGTGGAAATCACACATTCTGCAGACTTAACGAGGTGAAGTTTGCTTACTATGTACCCAAAGAAGCAATTAAGTTATGAAATTACTACAAGCAGTTCTTGTCATTATTTCACTCAAAAGGGCCAAGGGAATGTCGAGAAATAACAGAGCTCCGTGTGGCAGGCTAACCCCTAAACAAATCGACAGTTTGATAAATCACCTATGAAGCTCTATTAACGCTCAGGAGGTATTAATAATTATTTAGGCCGCTTTCGGGATTGAGTGAGTGACCTGTGGGTCACACGCAGTGCGCCTTCTCCAAACGGTGGCAAAGTCATTACCTTTCTCTCTCGCTCTCTCTCTCTCCCTGTCTCTTGCTCTCTTTCTGTCTCTCTTTCTCTTTCTCTGTCTCTCTGTCTCTCTGTCTCTCTGTCTCTCTCTCTCTCTCTCTCTCTATCTATCACTCACTCACTCTCACTCTCACTCTCTCTCTTTCTTTCCAGCAGAGCCTCTGCACAGCCATGATGCTCTGTAGAAGGAGAAAAGCAATTTCCCGGTGCTGAGCGGCAGAGCCCAAACCCTGACGCTGAGCAGCCGGCTGTCACAAACACAGGCGCACTGACACGCTCCATGCTGAATAGACAAAGCCAAAACATGCTATCACAAGGGAAAAATCTGCAACCCCAGCATTTTTTGGGGGGAGGGGGAACGATTTGGTGTATTGTTGGAGCACAATCTAAAATCAACAAATAAATAAACAAACAGACGAACAAACGGTGGCCTAAATATGGAATCTGTGCTGATTAGAAGTAAAGTGCCACAGGGACCGGCATCCTTACACGGGGTACCCATTAGTGCACATAAAGGCCTTCTGTCAGTCACCTACCTCTTCAAAGTCTGGATGTTTGTTGGTAAACAGCCAAACAAAAAGGTGCCACAATTATGTCCCTATAGACGTTTATTATGCATGGCTGTTTCAAAATGTGTTTCTAAATATTTTGCAACTTAAATGTTTAGTGTAGAACCTTTTATAAAAAAAATTCAGCAATTTGCACTAATAACTTTTTACTGCATGCACCTTGTGAAATACTGATTTTTTTAAAAAGCAGTTTCTCGACCATGACATATTTGGTGTTTGTTTTGCCTGTTTTTATTTGCCAATAAGTTATTGACCCTAGATGAGTTAATATGTTATTAAAGTGTTGTAAAAGCGAAAAAAAAATCCTACAAAAGTCTTAAAATATAAAATAAGTATATACAGTTTCACATAACATAAATTAATAAATAAAAAACAAAAAAATGGGTTAAATTAGAAAATTAAATTAGAATTAGCGGTAAATATTGTATCAATTTCTTCAGCATAATTTGTTCTTAAATATATAAAAGCAAGAACATATCTTTATAATTGTAAAATAAATCATAAACCATAACAATAAACCAAATAAATAGCAATGGACACCACTTTAAACCACTGAATGGTTGTGACTTAAGGAGGGGAGGCCAGATATGAGGATCATGCCCAATGCTGTAAAGAAGGCCTTGCCACATTCTGTTGTGAAGTGGAGCCATGCCCAGTGTCTGACGTCTGCAGTTCTACCTCAGACCCCCTGAAACACTGACTAGAACAAGCTGGGATTAAAAGAAGGACCAGCTCAATGGCAGCTCTGGTATAAACTTTGAAAAAACAGTTTTAATTAATTTGTGAATCTGTCAGAATAGAGAAAGACCTACACAAGAGTATGCATTCTACAGAATGATCTAGACTGGTACATGAAATAGTTCCTTTGGATTATTGGAAATCTATATAAAAGAATTAGACCTTGGTGCAAGGATCATCTACATGGGTGCCCATAAGTTACTACAAAATATGGTTGGACTGTACTTTTAAAAATTGTTAAATTGCTTAAATATGTTGCCTCTGTTAATACTTATTTAGCTTCTGTTTACTTAAACAAAGATGTTTGAATGTTTAGTTTTGTGTGCTTTTAAAGGAACATGGTTTCCATCATCTGGAGTCGAATTGTGAAATAATTATTTGCCAACTAAGCTGAGGCCCATAGTAGCATTTTAAGGGTCCGACATGCATGTGAGAGCTCTGCAGTCCTTCTTCATTTTCAAGGGGTTTAACCTCCTATAACCTCCAGAAAAGGTTGTGATTTTGCTGACTTATATAGACTGGCGTGTTTCACTTCCTTCGCTGCAGATCTTTGAGCGACTGCACTTCAGACGTTATGGTGAGAAACTCATCAATACTGTGACTTGTGTAATCTGCATGCATGTGAATTTATTTGTTATTATAAGAATAAATACGGAGTTACTATTAGCTTATTATATTAAAAGTAAACAGTTACTGTTAGCTTTCTATAAGAATAAATAGTTATTGTTAGCCTATTATAAGAAAATATGCAGTTATTATTAGCCTATTATACAAATAAATAAGAATGTACTATTATCTTATTAAAATAATAAATCAAGTTACTATTAGTTTATTAGAAGAATAAATAAACAGCTCATATTAGCCTATTATAAGAATAAATAAGAAGTTACTGTTAGCTTAGTATAAGAAAAAAAACGTTGCTTTGAGCTTATTATAAGAATACATAGTTACCATGAGCTTATTATAGGAATAATTAAACAGTTACTATTATTATAAGAATACATTTTTGTGAACAGTGTATTAGCCTACTATAAGCATAAATACATAGCCTATTCTAAAAATAAATAACTAGTTAATATAAGCCTATTTAAAAAATAAATAAATGGTTAAAAGGATCCTATTGCAAGAATACACAATGGGTTAATATAAGACTACTAGGGCAACATAATCATTAATTCTAATATTTATTGACTTTATTTTTCAACAAGATAATAATTTATGACCAAATTTCTTAGAAGAGACAGTGTTTAAGAAGATATGCTTTTGTGAAACAAACTGTTTTTAATACTGTACATATAAAGTAAAAGTTCAGTTCAGTTAGCAGTACTTCACATTTTATGTCTCTGGTTTATCTACATTTACATTTATGCCATTTAACAGAAACCCTAATACAGTTTTGCCGTCCGAGCAATTATGGGTTAATTAACATGCTCAAGCACCCAACAGTGGTAGCTTAGCAGAGGCTTTGAACCCCAGACTTCTGGTCCTCAGTGCAGTACCTTAATGGTAGGTAAGACCTCCAGGTCTTAAGAGTTTGAGTTTAATGATTAAAAGTCAACACACACCTTTCAGTTGTTAATGCACCATTATGAGCTTAATCACATTCTACAAGGTCGTACAAAAATACTAGTGGATGATCTGAAAAAGGTTCAAATGTGCACATGCTGAATTATATATTGTATTCATTCCAACATGTTTAAAATGAATGCATAAAAATTTGGAGAAATATATAAATGTAACCATACAATTAACACTCTTATTTAGAGTGACTTGCAACTGATAAAGTCTTACTAGGTAAAATCGAACCAGTTGTGCATTAAGAACCATGCTGTGTGCCAGCCTGGCAGTGCAGGGACTTGAATCTACAAAGTAGGTCATTCTAGTCAATACTCCCATACCTATCTGGATGTTGCTTGTGGGTGACTGTATCTAGCAGGGGTGTGTGCCTGCTCCACTCTGTAATGAAAATAAAAGTAATGCAGTGTCTGATGGGGAAGGAGTGTCTTCAGAGACACAAGGGTCAATCTTCAATCAATTATACCATTACTCTGTGTGCAACAGCCACACACACGGCTATTAGTCGAGACTGACAGACTTACATTCAAGGTTCCTTATCGTGCTTTATGCTAAAGTTTGGGCACGTCTGGAAAATTGCCCTATATTATTAGTTATAACTCAAATATGGCATAGTTCTACAACTTTTACTATACAATTACATAGGTAATTTCATTTAACAGATTTGAAAAAACTATGGTATAAGAAAAGGATTGAGTATCCTGTCTGCTAATGTTTAGTAACATGACCTTTCAAGGAAATCAGTCTTTAAAGTTCTTGTAGAAACTAACAGGTTTTGTATTTGTTCTTATTTCTTTTCAGGATGCTTCTATGCCTTAAACAAAATGTTTGTGACATACCACAGATTTCTATCAGTATTTCAGGATAATAAATGCGAACCACCTAAACAATTAAACAAAAACGAGAAAGAATAGTTCATTTCTTGAATAAGTTCAAAATGGTACCACAGCACCAAATAAAAAGTCAATATAAATCAATATAAATAATCTATAAATAATACATGAATAACAGAAATTGTACTTTATTTAAATACCTCTGTTTTGTTCTCCAAATATATTTTGACTATTGCAGCTGCAGCTCAATCTTTAGGTTGGTTATCTGACTTTATCAGATAGAAATGTAGATTTTTACTGAAGTGCAGGTAGCAAACTTGCTGCGTTATGGCATTAGACATATAGAGGACACAGAAACTCCCAACAGATAGAGCCTAAGTTCATGGGATGTCTGGATCTGTGAGGCAACCTCTTTAAACACTTGCACCACAGTGCTGCCCTAAACTAATGTGTACAATATCCTCTTTTGTAATTACTGATTGTTACGTTCCATTGGACACATTCGACATTGTTAGCCTGTAATTGAAGCCTGTAGTTTATAGATTAAGAAGTCCAAGAGGAATGTAGATGGCACTTGATCTGTAAAAGGTCAAAAACACTTTTCCCCAGCTGTGTTTAGATTAAGTGAGGTGCAACATAGCGAAGACCTGACAGAGTGTGGTCACAGGATTGTGGTTTGAGGATGAAGTCAGCAAAACCCCTCCAGACAATAAGATGAAAGAGAGCAAGACTCTTAACTGCACTTTATCTGCTATGACAGAACCATGATGTTCTTCAGGGCAAATAAAGATTTAAACTCTTTTTCTCTCTTTCCCTCTCTTTCCCTCTCTCTCCCTCTCTCCCTCCCTCTCTCTCTCTCTCTCTCACACACACACACACTCCTACTGTGCTCTATACTTGCTCTTATTTATGTACCTCTCCTGGACCATCAGCTGGCACCGTCCAGATTTGGCACAACAAGTAAACCATCAATCACACTCAAAAACAGATGAACTCAGAAACGAAGGGTTACAAATGCGACCCTTCATGGTTTAGATATTTACATCTGTTCGTTTGGCAAACATTTTTATCCAAAGCAATTCACCAACATGGCCACACAGCTGAGCGGTCAAAGATACCGTTCCAGACTGCCTCACTGTGGCTCTCTGACAGTGCTGGGGAGAACTATATATATTGTGATTACTATAATATTTCACGCTAAATCCATGATCCAGACTGAATTTGCTTGCATAATAATAATACAGATATATTCCACATAATGCATAATTTTCTGACTAATACAATTACTCAGATCCTCATACAGGCCTTTTTTATTTTCTAGACTTTTCCAAGTCCAGAGCTGAATGCTCCATAGCTTCACTATAGAGCATTAATTGATGCTGCCTTGCACATAGTTCATAACCTACCAACGTTTTCTCAGCTTTACTCATTTACTGAATTTACTCCACTCCACTGGTTTTCTGTTGCAACTCGGATCAAATTCACAACTCCTATACAATACTTGCCATAATGACTTATCTATTCTGTGCACATTTGTTGAACTTTCTCTTGCCTTAAGTGGCAACTTATTTTTAAAGTTTTTGGGGTAGCATTCATCTCTAGTATCTCATGCATCTCTAGCATCTCATGTACAACAAATAATGCATATTTACAGAGTATTAAAGTACCTGCATATTGCCACCGTCCTGTGTGTACTAGAAAAATGTGCCCTCTAAATCACTAAATGTAAATGTAATCCTAAAAGTATGCAGACAAATGCACCTAGGATTGAACTCTATGGATTTATGTGTAAATAGTTAAATGAACTTGTTTGCGCTTAAAACTATAGTTAGTTGCCAGTCAGGTTTTCTCAAAGAAGAACTCTGCAAGGAACATACTTTAATATTAAAATCTAGGGTTAAGTAAAAAACAGTATAGTAGATAATAAAATTTAATGAAATTTTATGAAAGTTTAGACACTATGGTATGTTATATTTACTGTAAATTAGTACTCTGCAGATGTTATTATCTCTTGCTTTGAAATTCAAAAGTGTAATTTAGCCACAAACATATAGTTAAGATACATCACACAATGTAACCTAAAGTATTAATTATTATAACACATACATGCTCAACAAAAGGTCTGAAACCACTAGTGAAAATACTTCTAATTTGTATTTTATCTAATTTAATACATTACTTTTCATTACAAATGTAATGACGCAAATCACACTTAAGAAACAAGTACCGGAAGACCAAAGACAATCAAAAAATCTGAATGTTGTGGAGTTTCCTCCACAGTCATCTGACCTAAACTCCATCAAGCATTTATGGGGGCACTTGATGATAGAGAAAGCCAAGCAATCAGTGACATCAAAAGATGATCTTTAAAATATTGTGAGATCAATTTGGATAATATGACAGATAAAACTACTAATAAATGCATGTGTGCAATTTTTCACTTCAGTTGTTATGCTGATAATATAACTTATAACAAAACAACATGGTATTAAATCTGATAGAAATGCAATACAGAAAAGAGCATTTTCACTATTTGTCACTCAGTTGTCTCTTTTGGGCACTGTACGTACAATCAGTCTACAAAAATTGTTTATCTTTGTAAGCCTGTATATTATGCTTTTGTATGTTTCAGTGATTTATAGACATCCAGCTATCATTCTCTTGTTTCTTTATTTATTAGGATTCATGAAATGAATAAGCAGGCCAACATTAATTCTCCATTAAAGGAAAAAAGTATGCCTGCTAGATATACAGAAAGAATAGCATTGCTAACAGTCAATGCAGTAAAATGCGATTTTCAATCAACTTTCTCCAGTTCATGACCTAGTTTTATCTGTTTGGTATATTTTTGCGCAGACGGCCTAATGAACATGGTAAAGGAAAACACAACAGAGAAAAGTTTTCTGTTAAGAGTGCACATTCAGCTGAATGCCTGAGGAGAAGGTGGAGAGAATTAAGGAACAGCAAAACAGAAAGTGTGGTGAGTAAAGTTACTGACAATGACAGAAAGCTGGCATATGGAGACAGGCAAAGATTTGCGAACACCAGCCGCTGGTTAGCTTAAAGTTGTGAAAGAAAGTCTGACAAATCATCATGTTTGCATGTGGTAATGTGGTGAGAGACACTGGCAGTATGAGGGCATGCATGCTGGAGCATCTCCTATTTCACTATGCATCACTGAGAGGTGCTGTGATAAATTATGGTCCCTTAGTCATCTGACATTTCTTATTGTGGGGATGCTGAATTAAGCCATTAGTATTAATATGTTGCATTAATACATTCATATGTTTTTTTATTAATACATTATCGAATTCTAATTGTACTTACGTTTTTTAAGACTCAGCATTCCTGTACTTCTTTTTCCAGATAAATGATCACTCAAAACCCCACCCATATATATATATATATATATGAAGAAAAGAAAAAAACAAAAGCCTGACATACTCTCTACAAGAAACTCAAAGTGTACAACTTTTCCTTTCAGCTCCTCTACCCACCCATTTTATTTTTAATCAAGAAGTGCTTGGTGTTGTTATACCTGTCATGCACATACAACAGCACTGTTTATGTGTGAGGAAAAAGTGTGAACCTAATGTGTTGTTTTTCTCCAAATCCCCACAAATACTAAACCCAAAGCCCTCACACTGCGATAGTGACATGTACACATTTTTCTGTTCACATGAAAGCACTGTCCAAGTCAAATAGGTCAAGATTACAAAATTTATATAATATGCAGAGGTGGAAAGAAATGTTACTTCATCATTGTAGCATTACCACACACAAATAACACACAAAAGTGTAAAATGTATTTAAATAATGCCCTTATCCTGGGAGATGATTTTGCATCCAAGAAATTGTGGGTTGAGGTCCTTAATCAAGGACGAAACAGTGGCAGCTTGGCAGCATGGGATTTAAACTCTGGACCTTTCGGTAGTTTAGTTCCTTCAGGTAGTTTAGTACCTTACACTCTAAGCAACCATAGTTCCTGTGCCAATATTTATTACTAAACTGTATGTATGGAAGTATTAATGCCCCTGTAAACCAAAGAATGTCAAAATGTGTATCTGAAGAAAATCATTTTGGACTGTAGGGCTGTGGTGGCACAGTTGTTAAGGAACACGACTATGCACTAATTCAATTAGTGAAGATGTCTAACAGTTGGTCAGGTAATAACACAGGCATGACCTACCACGGTTCTATAACAGTGACCCCTGCTGATCTGTGATGGATTGTCATACTGTCTGATGAATGCTGTGTCATGTATATCATGTTCAGCTTAGTCACTCAGTGTCAAGAGTAGATGTGAGTTCTATCCATGTAACATTTGTCTAAAGAGAGGAATACAAAGGAATAACTGGTTTCCTTGTAAGTACTGTCATTAATTACCTATAACTATTATAGCAGTTGACAATTACAGTTCACTAATTTCATATTTATATTTATTGTATACCTCTTTTAAATATTAACAATTCTTAAATATTAATCATCCATAAATATATATCACATAATAGTTATTAACTAGCCCTCTTTTGCCACACTTATTGTGAACAATTTCCCATTGTCAATAGCATTCAGCCACAGAAAAATTATAGCAAGAACAAGACAGCATATAATGGAGTATACGGTGGTGCTTAAAAGATTGTGAACCTGTTGGAATGTTCTATATTTCTGCATAATATGAAATATATGACCTAAAACATCGTCCTAAAAGTAAATGAAAAGAACCCAATTAAAGAAATGGGTCAAAAATATACAGAGGAACATACACGAGGAATATGATTCAATTTTACATACTGTATCTGTGAGTAGCAACTTTATGTGAAACTTTAGAATTTGAAGGTGAAATTAAAGTCTGGTGTTTTTAGTCAATGGGATGGCAATCAGGAGTGAGTGGCTGTGGTTGTATTTAAAGAACCAGGATGTGATCTTCACAACACAGTTTTGTGCTGTTTTGTAGGGTTCCTACCTGCGCTCGGATCGTGCGGCTGTCTTCGCCGGTCGCCATTACAGAGC
>JAUZSU010129136.1:0-16993 GCA_034780255.1 Parotocinclus maculicauda
TGAAGAGTAGTATCAGATTGCAGTGTGATTGATGGAAATCAGTTTTGACAACTATCGTAAAGCATCACTCTCTTCAAATGGCTCAATTCAGAGTTCTGTATGATAAATGATTCGAACAGCAAAATAACTATTGGCCTAGTGTAGCCAGAGAATGCTGTGTTGTTCCCATTGTATGCTTCATTCAGTCAGGAGAATGCTAATCGTGACAGGGCACATGGCTGGCAAGAGCCGTGTAGTAATTGCTGGCATCTGAAACACTGATTACACCCAGTTGACACAGGCCCCTGACCCAGCTGCTCAACAGGTTCTTGGGGCGACGCTTCTTCTGCTTTTTGAAATTGACATCTGTTGATCACGTTGTATTTCTGTACTAATGTCAGAGCTTCTAAAGCAGTCGAGTTCTTGTCTTTATGATAACTTAAATCCAGTCTTGCAAATCACCTTATCTCCTTTTGTCATAATGGCATCTGTTTTTGGAAATGTCACATTCTGTACTGAGACCTGCACTGCTTCAAGTCAGCTATAAATAGCTAGCACTGTACATACCATTAAAACCTGTTATATTTAGGCACAGTATTCTATGGTGCACACTGCAGACAGCTGAACGAGAGATTACAATCATATTTGGTCTTCAGACCCCTCTTGCTATTTCTATGTTGAAAGATCTACTAGCTACACATTACAAATTAAAAATGACCATGGTTTTAACACTACAAGGTCTAGAGCAGTTACATACCCCTTTTTAAATGTATTGAAAGTATTGTATTTCTTAACATCAAATTTGCACTCATTGAACCCTAGTAAGTATTACATATTCTATTGCTAAATATAGCCTCCCTTTGCTTTCAAAATGTACTCAGTTTTTGTGGTATTACCCTTTGAGTGGCTGAATTCAAACCTCTGTGTGATAAATGACTCGAACAACAAACGGCGAAAGAACGATTGGCCTACTTAATTCCCACCATATCTTCCACCTATGGTAGATTTTCATGTGCCCTTTCATGCTGCAAATCTCTCATCGTAACATAATCCAAAGATAATCTGATCTGGTGACTGGGAAGGACACTAAAGAACACTGGCATGCCTTCTTTTGCTTTGTGACATAGTGTGTTGTCGTCCTGAATGTAGTCGTTAGATCATGGGTAAGATATAGTCATTAAGGAATGGTCAGAAACAATACTTATATAGACTGTGGTAATCCAGAGACAATATAGTAGCTTTGCAGGCTCAGCATGTGCCATGAAATCATTCCCCAATCCATTAGACACCTCCAGCAGTCTAGAATGTTGACACGAGTGAGGTTGGGGTCATGGATTCATGAAACCTATCATCTGTGTCGTTCTAAGATACTGAGATTCATTAGACCAAGCTGTTTTCCCCCAATCTTTGAACTGTCCAGATCCAGTGAGCCCACTGCAGCCTGAGATGTTTGTTTGTAGTCTTTTGCGGGTGCAGCTCGTCGACTTCAAATATTTATTTGGCGTGTTTTCTGAAATTCCTTTCCTGCTCAAAACACTTGTACAGAGTGGTTATCTAAGTAACTGTAAAATTTGTGGATTTTAACCTGAAGCTGTTCCCTGCGTTTACATGTATGCATGTAATTAGGAAGGGACAGTTGCTACAATTTTTGGTCATTAAATGTCTGATGGTAATGTGGAGTTTATAACTAGAGACTTAAAAATGATGGCAAGTTACATTGACATGACAGAGTTAAGACACTTACATTTTTAGTTCCCATCAGATTTGGAGCCAGGATGTTGGACTGTGTCTGTAGTTAATTTTTTCCTGTTCATCCAGAAGAGCATTTGTGAGATCAGAGACTGATGTTGGAAAAAGAGAGCCTGGCTTACAATCTCCATTCTAGTTTATCACAAATGTATTTGTTGAGGTTGAGGGCAGGCCAACCATGCATTTATGGACCTTGCTCTATACACTCGGCACAGTCATGCTGGAGCAGAAAAGGTTTTTCCTTAAACTGTTCCCACGAATTTGGGATTATATAGTTGTCCAAAATGTATTTTTTTTATTTCCATTCGCTGAAACCAAGAGGCATAGACCAGCCTGAAATACAAACCCATAACATTATCCCTCCTCCACCAAACTTTGTTTTTCACAGTGCAGTAAGGGAGCTAACATTCCAGATTGTCCATCAGAGTTCCAGATAGAGAACTGTATTCCATCACTCCACAGACTACATTTCCACTGCTCCAGAATCCAGTCGCAGCATACTTTACACCAATCCATTTGCTTGTCATGTACTTGGTGATGTAAACTTGCTAGCAGCTGCGCAGCCACAGAAACTCATGTCATAAAGCTTCTGGCACAGAGTTAAAGTGCTGATATTAATGCAGAGGAGGTCTGGGACTCTGTGGTTATTAGGTCAGCAGAGTGTTGGTAAATTTTCTGTACTATGCAGTACGCACACCACTCTGTAACCTTGTCTGTAAGGTTGTGTGACACTTCGTGACTGCATTGCTGTTATTCCTACACGCTTCCCATTTTAAATAATACCACTCACTGTTGATCGTGGAATTTCTAGGAGGGATTAAAGTTCACGATTTGACTTGTAGCAGCAATGGAATCCTGTTATGATACACTCAACTCAGTGAGCCCTGAGATGAGTCCTAGTACATTTACATTACATTTACTTCATTTAGCAGACGCCCTTATCTAGAGCGACTTGCAATTCAAGCAATTATGGGTTAAGGGCCTTGCTTAAGGACCCAACTGTGGCAGCTTGGCAGAAGTGGGATTTGAACCCTGGACCATCAGGTCCAGAGTCCAGTACCTTAACCACTAGGCTACCACAGTCCCAATTTGTTTGAAGCTTTTCATGTTTCTTTTTTCTTATTGTAGATTTTATATTTTAGATATGAGAAGAGCTATCCCTGTATTTTTCCTCTCTTGGTGCTGTTCTAACTCAAATGTCCCCTTGTGGGATAATAAAAGGGCATCACATATAGACCTAAGTGAAATGATTCAGAATTGGCGATTCAGATTTTTCGATATTATATATTTTATATTCCATACAGGTAGTAATTAAATTCAGTAAACGAATGATATTACACTGTTGGGTTATACTCTAGTATTAAGAAAGGTAATGTTCTTACTAATCTTCTCTGGATAAGGCGATAAGATTTCTTGCGCCGGGCCCCATCACTCTTCAGCCTGGACGCAGCGTGCAGTAATGGCGCCACCCACAGAGGAACACTGCACATTTAGCACACAACCCAGCGAGATACGATCACATGGCACCTAATAAAACCTTTTCGATACATTTTAATTTGCACTTCACACCACTTGCAAGTGAAACGACCTTCTAAGTGACATCAGTCCCACATAAATATATGAAATCGCAACAAATGTCGAATTTGTAAAAGAAAACAAAAGGCATTTACAGACACGACTGTCAGCATATTACCTGAAAGATTTACAGAGTTCAGCGTACGTTTCCATATTAACGGCACGTTCAAAAATAGAGCACAGGTTTAGCAATTCAAAGACTACACAGATTACAGTGATTTTCACTTTTGCATTCTCCAGGACCCGCCAGAAAAACAAAGCACAACCTTTTCCTCTGGGTGCTGCCCTCAAGTGACATTTTTTGTTCCATTCCATTTAGTTGCTAGGCGAAGTTTGTGGTGTTTTTTATCTCTTGTATTTCGTTAATGTAAACATGTTCTGTTCACTAGACCCAGTGCCTGATATGTTTATTTTTTCTTGTAATCTTGTATTACTTATATTTAACTTATCTACACAAAATAACAATTACACCGCTGTAGCGACAGTACTGCTAAGACATATAAAGGCACAGAACACTGCTAAATAGCAAACAAAACACGATTTATAGTACAGACAACTTAAACGCAGATTTCTTGGACCTTTACAATTTATACCTTGGACAACATATACAAGGTGATTCAAAAGACAAAGGACACCGCACATGCTGCATCGTTTTTTTCTTCAGGATGCTTGTCATGGCTTGTCCTCCACAGTCCTGGTTTCTCTGAATTTGGCCACGAGGGATGTTACCTTCTTCAGTTACCTGTGAACAACAACAAGTTTTGAATTTTCTGTGTTGGTAACTTTTGAACCACAAGAGATCCGATGGCAATCAATTTCTGAATCAATTCTGGTTTTCTTTCATATACTACATTACCACCTACCCATTGGAAAAACCTGATCTTGCTCCAATATGGCATTCTAGATGGCGGCGGCTATGTTCAGACCATAGCCTAAAAGATAGGCCCAATCACTCATTACTTGCTGGGGTATTCAAATATGTCATTTTGCATTTTGTTTCTGGAAGAAAAGGGTGGCCTGTGGCTTTTGACTCACCCTGTAGTATGTGGTTTTGGATGCAGCCATATTTTCAAGCATATAAAAAAGATAAAAGACAAAAGGGTCAAATGAACTTTATTCAAAATTCTTGACATGTACATTGAATAAGTTATGTGTCACGTATTTTGTAATAGATGCCAGAGCAGATGTGGTGAAGTAGTAGGGTCATCATTTGCCTTCTTTTTCTGACCATTCCTTGTACGCTCCTGCATAGTTACGTGCACTTTAGAAAACACAGACAGTCCAACATTACATTTTAAAACATTTACAGCTACTCCACAAAAGAAAATGAGCACATGCTATAACAACTCCATTGCAAGCTGAATTTATCATGGACTACAGTATGTACTATATATGTCATAGCGTAGCTTATATTAAACAACAGGGCTGTGTCCACGGCTTTTCCTCTTTACATATCCCAGCACTCCCTCCACATAACTCCCTCAGTCAAGTAGTCGCAAGTGCTGGAGTATTGTATCTTAACCATGTTTATAACACTTACATTAAACTACAGTTATGCAAAGTCGTATTTAATATCTCATGTAATAATATGAATAATTAATTGAATAATATATTGTTAAGTGAAAAACAAACACAAAAAAATAATTATCTGTGTGCAAGACAGTACAGCTTATACTGCATATACTATATATTACTTTCCTGTGTAAATTTGAAATAAGAAATTCAGAGCATGGATTCTTCTGAATGTATATTTATGTGTATAATCGGATTCCCATTGTCATAAGTCCATTATCATAAGTACGATGTTGTGGATTTAGTGGAAATTTTCTTGAGGTCTTACTTTTTAAAGCCCAGTTTTTGGGCTTTCTGCGTTGCAGCTGCTCCACGTCGTCCAATCTGGCAGTGAAACACCAGATTTGGAGCATCTAGCAGAGGCTTGGGTACACCAAATTTCTCTTTGAAAGCATCAGTATCCAGAGAAAGTTCCTTTTCCACATCATCCACTACAAATGAAAACAAAATATTAAGAAGGGAGTGCCATATTATAAAGAGTAATTACTATTGCAAAATAAAAAAAAAGAGTGGATATTTTATTCCATACTAATATTATATTATCTTATTTTTTGGAGCATTATAAGGTCTCGCATCTAACAATGCAAATACGACACAACAATGCACAAACCACGACAGAGGCACAGATCTGGAGAAGGTTAGAAAAAACCTGCTGCACTGAAAGTTCAAGACACAATGGCCTCAATAAGACATAATGTCCTCCATAATTCTTAAATTGATGAAGATTCGTTCTTACAGCTGGCTGCTCCAAAAATCCTGTGTGCCAATGGGAGAAAGTTCCATAGGTTCAACCATCACTGCAGCACTCCACCAATCTGGGCTTTATGGCTGAGTGGCCAGACAGAAATAAAAGGGCTCTTCCTCAGTAAAATACATATGAAAGCCTATCTGAAGCTAAAGGACTCTTAGACTGTAAGAAACAAGATTATCGGGTCTGATGAAACCAAGACTGAACATTTTGGCCTCATTCTAAGCATAATGTCTGGTGGAAACATGGCCAATACCATCCCTAGTGTGAGGATGGTGGTTTTAACGTCATGCTGTGGAGGTGATTTTCAGCAGCTTGGACATGGAGACTGGTCAGGGTTGAAGGAACTATGAATGTAGCCAAGTACAGAAATTTTCTTAATGAAAGTCTGATCCAGAAGGTTTACCTTCTAACAAGACAATGACCCTAAGGCTTAGGGACCTCTGTGAATGTCCTTGTGTGGACTGGCGAGATTTCTGGAGAGACCTGTCCACCAGTTCTCCAACCTAGCAGAGCTTGACAGGATTTGCAGAGAAGAATGGCAGAAAATGCAAAATATCTCTGTGCAAACCTAGAGGCATCATACCCAAAAAGACTGGAGGGTGTAATCTCTGTTAAAGGTGCGTCAACTAAGTACAGAGTAAAGGGTTTGAATACTTATGGGAAAATTTGACCCTTTCAGGGGGAGATGGTGGTAGGGTGATCATCCGTCAGAGGATCAACAATGATCCTGTAAGTCTTATGCAGGGCACACTTACACATGTGCCCAATGAATTCTGGGATTGGGGCCAGCCCTCACCGTGACCCTGACTAGGAAGAGCGGTTATATAGTTTACTTATTGTACACACACTCTTTAAACTGTATTTGGGTTACTGGTACATGTGCCAGCTGCACGACTTTCCCACATAATTGTATTGAGTCCCTAAGTCATTAGAATGCATCTGGTTCATTGACCATGTAAACTCACCCAGTGGTCAAGTGAAATTTTACACACCAGGTGCAGAAATTAGTTTTGCATTAATATTTTATATCTGTAGAGGACACATGAGGTGCACATTTGCTGATACAGTGGCACTGGCTGCCTTTTGGATGTTCCAATATGTATCCTAATTATGTTACTCTTGTGTATTGTAAAAGAATACAATCAGAGCAGTGTATTTATGGTTTAGAAAGGTTTTGACCGTGGCTGTGGAAGTTACCTGGAATATGGATGGATCCTGGGATGCGGCCATGATCCACTTCATCTTTAGAGCGAACATCAACAAGCAGAAGATCTTTTCCCTCCTTGATAAGAGTTTTAAGTTCACTGTAGGTGATCTCACCTTCAAAAATATTAGTGGACATTAATAAGATGCTTTAAGAGTGCCTGATGTAGCAATGCCAGAAGAAACCAGAAAAACAGGAAAGACGAGGAGCTCTTGATGTAAAGGGCAACAACAAACAAACACATATGAGGAGCAGAAAAATGATTAGAGTGACCATTAACATTTTATAAACATATATACTGTTTACAAAAGACTGTATATTGTGTGTGTAGTATAAATTAAACCTTAATGCAGTGATTTCTAGGAGCTGTCATTAAATGCAAGTCATGCTTATGTTTAATCTCTAGAGATCTTTAGATAACAACTCGAGAAAAACAACCAGAAGAATCACAAACAATGACAAGGCAGTGAACAAAATAATCAAGCCAGAATAGTCCAAAATACTTTATCAACCCAAACTGAAAATCAATCGTAAACATGCAATGTTTGTAACAGTCATCAGAACTGCTGAAACCAACAATGCGGTTTCCCTAACTCATTCATTTCTCAACTTCACATATCTGAGCAAACGTATTTGCATTTAAGCGCCACGTATTCCTCTCTTTTGAAGACCCACATGCCGATTTGGGCTGGAAGAACACAATGTACATAAAACAACACTTACCCTTACTTGCCATCTTGACGTTTCCACCCGCTTATAACCACTGTGATATAGCTACTGACATGCTTCACCCTCAGGTATACATTACGTCGCGCGAATGGGAAAGCCAGTAGAAAATGATATTCAAATCATATTTAAAAGCGATACCGCCTCTGGACGTACATTCATAACAAAGGTACCAAGCACATGGATGCACAAAGTTTTACTTCTTTTTCTAATTTGTCGATAGCAGCAGTAATCCTTTAGTGTCTGGAGCACTGACTTAGGAACCGGCTGGGATGAGAGGACTGTGACCCATTAAAACTGTAACTTTTATTTTGAAAGTGCGACAAGTTAGCGCGTTTGGGCAGCAAATCAGACAACTTTCGCATTTCGTGTTGTGTTAGAGCGAAAACCAGTGTTGCCAACTTAGCTAAGCAACCTAGACGTTAAAGGGCATATAGTTCTGCAATTACTCCCCCCCCGTCCCAAAGCACTCACTACTCAAACAGTACAGTAGCAGGAGCTCCACGGCACTCCGCTTCCGAATGAATTGCGCATGATCAAAGCTAAAGCTGCCGCTGATCCCACCCTGTCTTTCAAAGCGAGATGTAACCGTTTCTTCAGTGTGATGTAAAAAACAACAATAATAAGTACCTCTGCCAGTGTCTCTTTTCAGGTCACTTTGCTGGTCCCTTACCCGGATGAAAGAGGAGGGTTCCAGCCCACATAACAGTTTTTTTAATTACATTTGAGATTCTAACATTTAACAATACAGGACAAAATTGATTTATATAATGCGGGTCTGATAACGCATTCAAGTCATGTTATTTTAGCTTATTGATGGCCTATTTCAATGACAAAAAAAATAAATTACAAACCAAGAATTAATACAAGAATTTTTAATTGTAGTTCTAAACATGTTTAGGGTGTTTTTACTTACTTTTTGTTTCTCCCACGATGTTATATTTCTTTCTTACACGCAAATGGACCCTTATGCAAATTTGGCGAATACGTCATCTAGCGACTTTTAGGTAGCGACTTTAATTACTGAGGAGTTGGCAACATTGGTAAAAACGGCTTGTAAGTTTATGACGATTTGTTATGACAGTGCCTCCTTTTGTAGATAAGAATATTTTCGAGAACACCGACACACACGTACAGGTCTTTTGGGATTTTGTTTTAAACATAACATATTTTTGCACTCAAAACTGTACATGCTAAAAACTAAAACTAAAATGACAAACTAGTCAGTTATTTACAGTGGAATTATTAAACATGGCAAATTGTTTTGCCCTACTGCTCCCCACAACACCCGCTGTAGGAAACAGTGTTACGGTAACATGCTTAAGTTGGCAGAAAGTACTCAACGTCAAATAAGAGCTATAACCTCTGGTCACGTCCCAAATTGCATTATGGTGCACTGATTGTAAAAATAAACTGCTCGCAAAAATTAGGGATACTTCAAAATGAAATATCCCATAATGAAATATCCCCCAATTTTCGTAAACGGTATATTTGACTAGTGCATAGTACTGTATTATGTACAAGTGTGTTGTCTCAGTGATTTGTTTTGACACATCTGAGTTTTTTAGACAGATTTTAGAAACAAGAACGTCAACATCATGATTAACCAAGTCTATTTAATTAGTTTAAATATAATGTGTCGACTTATTATGAAAATTCAGCGTGGCAGATAAAGGGATTGAGATGAAGTCTTAATTGGATTAAGGAAAATATTTATGTTTCTGCCATTTATCACGCATTTTGCCCATACAGAAAAGTTAAAAACGAGCATAACTGATTTTCTATGAATCAACAGGAAATAGAGTATTATACATTAGTCCTGTCTGTTTTAGTCCACTATTCAACTAACTGAATGCACAGTTAAATCTAGAGTTTGCGGTGTCTATTATTAAATTCTTGCCTACTAATTTACATGATTCCACAGTTATTATGGGTTACAGTCAAGATATTTCAATGACTAGTCTCAAATGTCCACTATCATTTTTACCATAAATGGTAATTAGCTGCTATTGGATGCATGTGGATGACATGTATTTGACATGTGATCACATTAAACAGTGGTGCAGGACAAGCATAAAGTGTTTACATTGGTCAGTGTAATTTGATTAAGTACATAAGGAAAGCCTATGAGCAAGGAAGACAATTTCATAATTAATGCTGGTGTAGTTGAATTATTAATTTGCAAGATCACAGGATTTATCTTTATTTAAAGTATTCACTACTATGACAATGTACTATGACACCTTCTATACATATTAGCACCTTCCATATTATAATATTAGATAAAATATGTAAAAAGTTTTAAACTACAGCACATTCTGAGAGCTATTAAGTTACTTTTTGTAGTCATTAATTTTTAATTTACTGACACAATGTATCATCATATTTCAGCTAGCTAATGCATATTTATTTAGAATACTGCTTTCAGTAGGCTATATAGAGAGTCTGAATTGTATAGTGCACAGTATTATGATGCTATTGAGTCTGAGTCTCATGCTAGCATGTTACTTTGGTCTTTTTCTGGCCTAGCAGAAGAGTAGCATTCTTTCATGATGGTGATCTCTATAAACACTTGTTTATCATTTTATTCTTTATTGTTTGTCTGGATAATTGTTATACATACTCCCATTTTGAAGAGCTATCCTCACCTCAAATGTTTTTTAATCATTTGTGGCATCTGCATCATGTTTTTTAAGCTTTTTTTTATCATGTTTTTAAGGATAGAATTGTTAATATTACACGACAGTAGAAACACAGCAGACAACTTAAAATCACATGAATTCAACTTTTTATTGATAAGGTCTCAGAACGACCTTGCCTAAGTGTAAGAATCCCTCAATACTGATTTGGTACATAATGACATCCATAATGAGTCTCTTCACAGTGGATAGTATCCATTTCTACGGTTTTGGGTTCTAGTACAGCAACTTCTGCGTAAAAACAATCCTAAATAAACAAAACATCAAACTGGGGTTCAGTATTGTTTATCTGACATATCTGAGTGCCACAAAATCCTAGCATTGTTATACCAGCTATAGGTTTGCACATTACAAGCCACCCTTTGTTAGAAATATAAAACGTGATTATGAACAATATTCTACTGCATAAAGGTAAATCTATACACTGTACAGACAGATATTCTGAAAAAACAAGTTTCACAGTTTTAAACTTTATTTAAAGTATGAACAAATTTAAACAATTTACATAAATTATTTTGTCTATGAATAATTTCTGTAAGCAACTCAAAATTAATATAAAAACTTAATGAACATTTCTTACATATTTTACAAAAGAAAATCTCATTTTCTTGGCTAAAAATGATGACTTATTCATGATTGTCATAGAGTACTAAGAATAATAAATACATAAATAAAAACAAACATAAAATAAAAATAAACTGTTTCTGATACTAATTACAATTAATCTTGAAAATGTGAGTTTTTATTTATTTTTCAGATGTATTTGTACAGAAGTGCTTGGTGAGGGTCTCACAAATCTACTGCAACTGATATGTACAAAACTAGCGCATCTAAAACCCACCCTGAACTCCAGCGATATCTGACACAACACAGATATTACTCTACTCATCCAGTGATAAAACAAACCTATATTGGACATTAACCTTATGCAAATATAGCCATAACATTCCTTGTATTTTTTAAAAACAAACAGTTATCCTGTGTTGGAGTTCTGTTTTCTTCAAGGAACAGAAATCAGTTTGTGGTTGATGGGACTTGCTGCAGCTGCAGATTGCAATCCTGTTGAGAATGTGAGGCCTGAGACTGATATGACTGATAATCCAGCCTGTGGATGTTACTCAGTTCCAGCGTTTTGACTAGGCCTCTGCAACAGTTCAAGAGGGCTCTGCCCTCTCAGATCCAGATCAGAAAGTACCAATCTGGCACCAACATCCTTCCAGAACCCCAAAAATATGGGTGAAAAATAGCTTTGCTTTTTCAGTGCATTGAAGTCCACTGCTCAAAACAAGCTCAAGTTCTGTCAAATAATTTTTTTTGCCTATGGCAGTTATAATATTGTAAAAGTCCCTGCAGTGTTCAGTTACCCCTTAAGTTCATTTATTCTCCCTGGGTAAAGGAGATACAGTAAGAGCAGAACAGGGGTGAAAGAGAATGAGAGATGCAAAGAAAACGATCGACGATAGAAGAAATGCTAGAAAAAAAAGCAGACAGAAAAGAAAGGGCTCATAGTTTTGTTACCTCTTGCCCATCTCATTCTGTCTGAGAAACTGGATGTTGGTACTGCTATCTGCCAGTTCTGGGTATTGCTCCACAGGTAGCACATAGTATCCATCATAGCCCTGTACTCTCCCTGTGGAGAGCAGCTGCTGCCTCTCACCCTCGGTCCACAGCCGACTGCCCTCCTTACCATCCCTTGTCCTCTGCTGCTCTCGCAGCCAGGCGCCCACCAGTGCTCGCTGTCGTGCCAGTTCTAGCAAGCGGGCTCGTTCCTCGTCCACTGTGTCCTGCGCCAGGCCATAGCGAATACTCACGGACATTGTTAAAGCCCGCAGATCCACAGTGACCCCACGCCGAGAGCGCCCACTCACTGTGACATTGATGCCGGCGCCCTCCAGCACTCTACGGCCATTGCTGACCCCCAGCGCCTGCAGGTCAGCATCAGCCGAGCCGATCTTCACAAAAAAGTGGCAGTCATGGCCATCTTGCACGTAATGTGTACCCTCTAGGTAGATGGCATTGTGGAGCACTAGAGCCACCTTCTTACTGTCTTCACTGGCTGTGCTAGAGACACCTGTCACCACACGGCCCTCTTTGACAGCCAACATCACGCCACGTCCAATGATGGCTGGCACCATACCAAACCAGTGGCCTGGTTTTTCCTGCTTGTTCTGTCGATCTTTATTGAGCAGCTGACCTTCTAAAGCCATAAAGGCCTGGTTGTGCCTTTCAGCTTCCTGTTGAACTCCTGTCATCAGCTGCTGGAAGAAGATTGCAAGAAGGTTGGCAACAGAACTTTGGATTTATAGTACCTGTTCCATCCATATTTCAATTAGGTATAACTATGGATCTGAAAACTTACCTGGCCATTTTCACACTCCTGGCTGGCTAGTAGCTCATAAGGTGGATCCACAAAGTATAGCGTGTGTTTTGGAAAGCCAGGGATAATGTTACTTAGCTGGAATCCGAACATCACCAGCCAACTCTTTACATCTGGGTAGGAGAGGAAAAATGGTTTAATAATTTTAAGTGTTTGTGCTTAATTAAATTACAAATTAATTATGCATATTCAATTACAAAATAAAAATTAAATTACCTATTTAACAGACAGCATTTAACAACCAATTCATGGATAAACCTGCTTATAAGGCGAAACACCTACCTGTTACATAATTCTTCACATCTAACATGTCGCTAAGAGGATTATTGTTCTTGAACATGTACAGGTTAAATGGTGCCAGATCCTTGCTGATCTTTGGCCACATGGTGTAGTCGGGTGATGTCCATCTGGCAGCTAACACATCATAGTCCCTCTGCGTGAAATGCACTAGCTTGGTCAGTGAATCATAGAGGCCACCGTGGAATCCGATAACCAGCTGGAACTCTGGGTTTGAATCATGGTACACCTCACCGTAAGCCGTGTACTGCACCTGCTTGATCATCTGTCCGTTGCTGCTAAAGACGGCCAATGGCGTGCCTGTGTTGTCAGATGCGATATAGTACTCTTCTCCACTGCTTACCTCCATGGCGAACAGATGGCCCTGCAAGTCATAGTAGAGTGAGCTGATTTCTGAGCTGGAGTGGTTAAACACGTGCGTGACCCGCACTGGGTTATTAAGGTCAGCATAGAAAAACTGCAGGTGCTGGCCCAGGCTGTTCTTGGAGGAGACTCTTCGTCCGAGGCCGTCATAGCGGTACTGCACGCTCCACCCACCTGCTGCCCGGCTGTATGCTCGCACCAGCTGGCCTTTGGAGTTGTAGTCAAAAATGTCTGACCCTCTCTGGCTTAGGAATCCATCTTCGTCTAGCTTGTACTGCACGTCGCCCAAGCGTGTGATGCGGTCTCTCAGGTCGTAGCGTAGCGGCATCAGACGGGCACTGTTGCCTGGATTCAGCAGGTGCAGATTGCCATTAAGGTCATAGCTGTAGCGCCAGGTAGACCAGTCATTGACTTTGACACCACTGAGCTGCCCATCACCATCATACTCATAGCGGTACTGGGTGGTGTTGGCGTACGGCCCAATTTTCAGCTCGCGTTTGATCACACGCCCCATGTTGTCGTACTGCACCGTCATCCAGTACATGAGTGAGCGAAAGATCTCATACTGCACTTCCTTTATCCTGCCATGAGCATCAAAATGCTTGCTTAGTGTCATCACGGCTGTGGTGATGATCTGGTTGATATCATAGTAAATGACTCCAAACTTGCCAAAATGCTCCACCTTGCCAGAGATCTCGTCATAGCGATACAGATCTACAGGCAGCGGCGTTTCACTGATCACAGGTTTCATGCTGGCTATGCGGAAACTGTTGTCATGGTAAGTATAATCAAAGCGGGCGTTCACCATGCCTTCTTCAGAATAACGATAGATCTGCTTGTCCACTAGAGGGCCCATCTTACGGTATCTTATTGTGCATGAAAAGCTGCCACTCTGCAGACTGACCATCTTGAGTACACCAGATGTTTCATCATAGCCAAAACTGACAGCAGTGCTGTCATATAAAATCTCAGACAACTTAGCCAATTTGCCATACTTGTAAAGTACACGTCTCCCTGTACCCAAAAAGTACGTGGCCTGTGGGCGACTATCCTCACTGAAGTCGTAGATGATGGAGGCGTTGCTTTCTGGAGGGTTGTAAGTGTTACGGATGTAGCCAATGGAGACGTGGGTAAACATGGTGTGCCGAGCCACACTAGGCATGGTGACTGCAGTGATGTGATCAGAAGCATCAAACTCAAAGATATACTGCCTCTGGCTCTGCAAGAGCAGCACCATGGACTGCACATAGAGAAAATGACATAATCAGGATAAAAGTACATTAACTTTAAATATAGTATTTTTTCATTAATTATTCATAAACTGGGGTATGAAATTCATGTCATTAACACACTGCTACATGAACACACTGCTTACCGCTTAATACATCCTCTAGGCTAGTGGTATTGCATTTAATCTAGTGTGTCTATGCTCTATATGATAAGGAATACTGTGCAAAAATCTTATTTGATTTGTTGTTTTAACAATGGTATAATAAACGTATAGAACATTTTGTGGTTGATTGGACCCAAAAATGTCAAACTTTGTTTGATCACTCCATAATGCCCTTTTACACTGATCTTCATTCCAATCTTCGTGAGTGTTATCATATTCCATATTTCCACACTGTTCCCATTAAAGAAATGTTTGTTTTTTTTGCCTGCTACGCTTCCATAAGGACCATTCCCGATCAAGCTTTTTGGAATGTAGAAGGGTCAACTAATGGTTGACACTGTAACCTACAGAAGCTGTTTGTTTCTGATTCTTTTTTTAGTTTTTTACATTTTGTTTGCACTTTTCCTGCGCATTTTCTGTTTGTATGTTAATAAAGATCTGAGAAATTATATATGGGCCACAACAATGGTATAATATTATATACTGCCACAACAATAGTATCTATAAAGAAATGGTGGCCAAGACTTTTGCATACTGGCGTATGCAAAAGATAACATTCCGTACTGTACATATCGTTAGTCAAAAATGTAAACACAGCTAATTGAATGTCAAACATTTCCCAGCTTGTACTGCTTATGATTAATCAATGCACTCAATAAAGACATGACTTGGATGAAGACATCCAATGCCTCACACCTAAACTACAGGCAAATTGATTATTTAATTCCCAGGACATAATTTATTCTATTGTTACAAAATGAATCAATAACATTGTATTTACAATGATCATTTATGATCATACTCTTACAAAGGTCATACAACGATGGCCTTAGTTGATTCCCAATTTGTCCCTCTTACCTCAGGCATTTCCAGTCGTGTAATCCCTGATCCGTCAAGAAGCCACTACCCGCATCTAAACTTAGGGTCACTGTGGCACTTGTGGTACAAACGTGTTCTGTGAATAGACTCTGTGCTCTTAACAATAACTAACTACATTTTTTCTTTTGTTTCCAAGCTTGTGTTCCAGTACCAGTTCCAGCCCACACTAAGACACTGAGTTGCGACCGTACTCAAGCTGTTCTCCATCAGTTCCACCCTTTACAGCATTACAAAGATCACATCAGAGGGCAATTTGTGACTTGAGATGAGGGCAACATTGACTTTATGTCCTGGACTAATAATCCTTATAACATTTTTTTGCCACTTTTGTCCTTGCTTAATTCGGGATTGGCCTTAGATAATAGATGATAATAAAAAAAATGTAAAGCTGCTTTGAGACAATGCTTCATTACAAAAGCACTATAGAAATAGATCTGACTTTGACCTTGACCATTGTGACAGGCTAGTGAATTGCCACTGTGCCACATACTTTTATACTGCTTATTATACTGCTCAGAAAAATTAATGGATACGTCAAATTGAAATCTGCCATAATTAAATATCCCCTTATTTTTGTGAGCAGTGTATATTGTATATTGAGACCCTGAACAAATATAAAGCAGATAAGAAAATGAATGAAGGAATGAATGATAAACTTTTAGAAGATTTTTGTGTGGCATCTGTACTTTAAGTTGAGTGGGCAATAGTACCACATAGACTGTTTTTTACCTAATGGAGATAAAAGCCGCAGTCATGAGCTCACCTTATCCAGATAGCTGTAGCTCCACACTTTGCCATCCACGAACGTGCGGGAAAGTATGCGTCCCTGCGAGTCAAACTCTGTCCTTTCACTCATGCTGCCACGATGCAGACCCACCAGCCGCCCCGTAGGGGAATAAGACACATTCACAACAGCCAGGCTGCTGCTGGGCTGCCAAATAGCTGGTCTTCCCTGAGCATCATACGTTATCCTTAGTGTGAATTTCCTATGGTCGTCATAGATTTTCTCTGTCCTTGTGTTCCTGTCAAAGTCGATGGACAGCAAATTGCGTCCATGGGCCTGAAATAAGAAGTAAAGAAGGATGTTTAACCCAATCCTGCACCACTAATGCTGGGTGTCCATATTTACACCAGTTAAGAATACCTTCTGAAATACAAAGCGGATTCCAATAAAGTTGGGACGCTAAACAAATTGTGAATAAAAACTGAATGCAATGATGTGGAGATGGCAAATGTCAATATTGTATTCGTAATAGAGCATAGATGACAGATCAAAAGTTTAATCTGAGTAAATGTAACATTTTGAAGGAAAAATATGTTGCTTCAAAATTTTACAGTGTCAACAAATCCCCAAAAAGTTGGGACAAGTAGCAATAAGTGGCTGGAAAAAGGAAATTGAGCATATAACGAACAGCTGGAAGACCAATTA
>JAUZSU010129147.1:0-16991 GCA_034780255.1 Parotocinclus maculicauda
ACTTCCATTTTCTAATAATTGTGCCAACAAGTGCTTCTTCACCAAGCTGCTTGCCTAATACCCTGTAGCCCATCCCAGCCTTGTGCAGGTCTACATTAAAACATCCATCCTGCTTCTCTCAGTCAAATGACGTGCCCCCACTCAGAATCAGTCAACTGGACAGAATGTCTTTAAGTGCATCATAAAGACATGTCTAGCCAGAGGTAAACTACCCAAAGGGTACCCTCTGAGAGCCTTTTATAGACAACGGGGGAGTACCTTTACACCCATCTTGTGGCAAGACTCAGTGTCTAATCAGCCCACACATGTAACCACTGTACATATCTGCCTGAGACATAACTGCATATCACATTTTGCAGCAATTTTTCTGAATGCTTTATTTGTTTGTAAATGAATGATTATTTAAAACAAGTTTATTGTTCTTTCCATGTTTAAATCCCACTTTTCCTTGTCAGAGTGCAGGAGTAAGAGTGCCGAGGATGGCTTGTCAGTTCATTGCAGATAGGGGACAGGGGTCTCTTTTTAAGGTCTCTTTTTGCAGGATTAAGCCACTGTGCTGGACATGTTTGCCATTATGAGGTACATACTTATTTTATTTATTGTTACACTAATACATTACTTCATACTACATAAGATATTACATCGATAATAAGGCCATACCATGATAATTAACAACACTGTTGTTAATCAACACTGTTGTTAATTATACAATATTCTGAGCTCAAACAAAAGCCCAAACATTTGAGATATCAGCATATACATTTGATCAATGATCAATGTGGGACACCTTTAGAGTCAACCTAACACACATCTTGAAATGTTGTGAGGAAACTGAAGTAATCAGAGAATACCCACAAATACACAGGGGGAACATGCAAACTCCACACAGGTGGAATCTGTGCAGGGTTGTCTGGAGTTCTGAGCGAACAGCGCCAACCATGGCACCACTGTAAAGACCCAAAATTATATATTACATGTCTAAACTTAAACACTATGTAAGAGCAGTTCCGGTGGCTCAGCAGTAAAAGGTGGAGTTTGCAACGTGAAGGCAGGGTAGTTCATTTATGGAACCCTGCACTGCAGTGGCACCCTGACCACTGTGTACCACTGTCTGTTTCCAGCAGATACTGGTTTAGGCTCCATACTCTCTTTGACCAACATAATCAGCATTTAACAGAATGCTTTACTTTTTCACGTTTGCAATATGTCATAACACATTACAGTAATTATGAACACTGTAACCTACAGTCGCAATCCACTCACCTTGTAAAGGCCGAAGAATCCAAGATCTCGCATCACACTGAGGGCACTGACACGTGGTCCTGTAGTGATCTCACCTGCCACCTGCAAACGGATCTTTACAATCTCCAAAGGGTTGGTGAAGATCACCTGAGAACCTCCAGCCTGAGGAAGAATCAAACATAAATTTAACTACAGCTATATTACCGCTTAGAATCTAAGAACCAGATATGTGGAATATTTCTAGCAGAAGAGCTATTCATGCTGAGGTGCTCTTCAACCTTAATACGCTGGATTTGTTGGATTTAGGTAATAATTCATAGGGAAGGGATGGGTCCTAAAAACTCAACTAGGTGAGATTGATCTTCATTGTACCATTCAGGTAGTCTCCGATTTATGATAGGGATACATTCTGACACATCCAAAGCTGAATTTATCCTAAATTGAAGAGTTTAATATATACTGTACATATCATAGCACACCCTGCATTAAACACGTTTAAAACACTCCCGCCATGGGACTCTCACACACTACCACATACTGCTGAGCTCTGGAGAGTATCTTAGTGCTTAGTGTACCTTAAAAAACTTTAAAACATTTACATTAAACTGCAGATGGGTTAAAAAAATTTATATTTAATGTAATTTATTTGCATAATGTATTGAAATTGAAAACCTAAAAATGATTACTGGATGACCACGGCTTTTCCTCAATACATTTCCCAGTGCTCATCACTCCTGCCCTGTGAATCCTTGTGACATGCCAGACAGTACTGCATATAGCATGTATCGCTTAGCCGGGGAACTTCACAATTAAAAATGAGAGTATGTGTGCTTGTTTATTGTCGGATTCCCAATGTAAAATCAAAATATTATAAAATGGAAAGTACCTGTACTAAGATTTGAAGCCAAAAATAAACAAATAAAAATAAATTGATACTTGAAAGTCAAATGCAAAGCTGTGGAGTTGACTGTAAACACCCAAACTTAAGTGGCTCAACACATAAAGTAAACTCTTTGTGAGAGCTTTGCCACTGCTTAAGTATAACCAACCAATTTAATTTGGTGTTCAAGTGGCTCACATGCTAATAACTAGATATGCTAGATAGATGGATGGATGGATGGATGGATAGATGGACAGAGAGTAATTTATGTTGCAGCAGCAGCAGTAATACACATAATAACACTACACAAATGAAAATATACAAAACAAAAAACAAACAAACATATATATTTACACACACACATATGTGTGTGTATATATATATCAGGTGTGCATCACTGTATAGAGTTATTGCTGTGGGCAGAAATGACTTTCACTTCCCCAACAAATGATTGCAAAGAAAATTGCCCTTTCCACATCAGAGTTGTAGAACATAAGCAATATTTTATTGCACACATTAAAGGACCGGAGCTTCCCCAAGAAGTAGAGTCTGCTCTCTCCCTTCCTGCATACACCCTCTGTGTTGCATCTCCTGTCCAGTCTGTTGTCCAAGTGAACACCCAGGTATCTATATCTCTCCACAACCTCCACCTCTTCTCCCAGGATTGTTATGATGGTCTTTGACTTGTCTTTCTAAAATCCACAACCATCTCTTTTGTCTTGGTGCTATTAAAAAGTAGGTTATCGTTACCACACCAATTCACAAAGCAGTTCACCACTTCTATCCCTACTTGCAGTGGGATTGACCAATCAGTGCAAGATTTTTTTCAGACCAACTTTATAAATTGCACAATTACAACCATCGTTCAAATAATTGTATTGTTATTTGAAAATTAGCACGACGTGCAGTTATCTAAACTGTTTTGAGTAGCGGCCATATTATGCATGGCATGGGAACAATTGGGTGACATGCTGAGAGGGATTTTTTTAGTGAGGAATTTTAGGTCTTTTGGGGTGATTAGATTGGAGCCTAGCTGAGACTGATATTCAGCCCTCCAATTTATGTCACATCAGCATTCTCCTCCCAATAAGCACTTCTAAATTAGCTACATAAACCCTCAAACAAGGCCCCCTTTAACGGTGATGTCACCATGTCAGAATATAGTCTCCATGTCAGCACAACTACACTGGTGTCCATTCACAGCAGATATTTGGGGTCACGTCAGAGCAGTGTTGGTGTGAGACGGAGCCTAGCAGACCTGACCCCGGCACCAGCCCTCTCTCCCCTCTCTGGCCTGCCCCCAAGGCTGCAGCTCCACCCCCTCGTCCTTCTCATCCCTGTCCCCCTGTCTCTACACGCACACTATCCCTAGTTTCCATTCCTCCTCCCATGGGACGGTGCGCTCTGAGCCTCAGGCTTTAAGCCCTTTGACTCTAGAGTATCTATCACCCCCATGGAGCCTAATCAGGGTTGGGGGTGACACCCAAGGTTGAGGTCGATTCTGTAAACATCCGTAAACTGCTTCCTTAAAAAGCATAGAGACGCTTTATCATGACCAGTCGGATAAAGACTTCCGCTTACCTGACAAAGTATTCATACAGATGAATTTCTTATTTCCTAATGCTGTTTGTGCATTAATTGTCTGACATTGTGGATATTAGTCTTCATTTTTTGTAGATTTAAAATAAACAAAAAGTTAATTTGTAAACAGTCACATATTGTAACTAAGCACTGTGCTTTCTCAGGGCCTTACAACTCTTGAGTGGGTGGACAAAATATTGAAAAACTAAAACAATAAGAAGGGTCACACTTTGCCTAAAGTCCAGAATGGTTTGTTTTGTACCATTCTTCAAAAAGGGAAAACTTTATTTAAGCTATGAGAATATGAATAAGTGAATTTCTGCATTCCAAAACGTCCCTAAAACATCAATAATGTTTAAATGTGATGAGGTATTGGAGAGCTCTTGATTTTACCCTCAAACATCTCAAACAATTGAGATTGACATAAAACATTTACGAATTCCTATCCTATGAGGTTTTTGTAATTTTTGTTTTGTCTTCACAATCATTTGACTATCATCTACCAAGACAGATCACTAAATAGCAGCTCCCATTTTGTAATAACATAATTTCTATGTATTATGTATTCCTAAGCAACATTTATTCTACAATGGTATACACTAGTACATTAAATACAATCAATATGTCTATTAACAAACCATTACTGACTAAAGTAGAATGACATAAATAAAATAAGGCAATGCTTGACCAACTCCCAATTCAACATCTATTTTAGAATTTTTAGTAGAGATTACTTCTAAGTAGTGTGCTTAGTTTAACCCACAAGATCTTCAACGGAGTTTCATTCTTTAAACTCCATTGACAGGAATGGAAAGATATCAGTTTTAAGAATTTGGGCAAGCTCTTACAACAACGTTTAACACTGTGGCACAAGTGACAGAGTAAACAGACAGCTAATTTGTGTTTATTCTCATGACTCCTCATTTTAAATCTCCACTGCAACGCTGCCACTTTATGGGCCCTTAATCCACAATTGCTTGGAATATACTGTGCCTTGTAAGCTTGGCTCAGTGATAGGAGTGTGTGCTAAATGTTTTAAAGTGTAAATGTCATCTAGTAAGACATGTCAAACCACATGGTTACACTGAATGTGTGCTTATTCAATGGAATCTGCTGTCACTGCTGAGTTATGAGAAAAAAAATGTAAAAGGGGGGTCCAAAATGATCTACAGTTCTTTAGGCTAATAGTGTTCTATATACTATGTAGAATGTATGGAATAGTGACACAACTTATAACAAAACTTTGGGGAAGCATTCCTTTGAGGAGTACAGGGGTAGAAATGTGTGGAAATTAATCAAATGTGGACTGATATGTAGACAATATGTATTACTCAAAGTTATATATTTAGTTGTATATGACATGCATGTACTATGTGGCTAGTATTCTATGTTCTGGTATCAGGTGGTAGATAGTGAAATGTGATCCTATTGAAATACAACAACAATAATTACCAAGAGAAGGAACCATAACAATGGTTTCTAATGGTTTTCTCGACAATTACCCATTCATTCATTTCAGTCATTCTGCATTTTTATTATTATATTATGTTATAGTACTGGTGCACTGTTGCTGATTATGAACGCAGCAGCGTGTTAAAAACCTGTCACTGCTGGACTGCAAATAGTCCACCAACCAAAAAATGTCCAGCCACCAGCATCCTGTAGGTGACATACTGTGGGCCCTAATGAAGGACTAGAGGATGACTAACACAAACTGTGAGCTGCTGTCTCTAACTTTATCTACAAGATGGGGCAATATGGAAGATGTGTCATAGAGCGCACAGTGAGTGAACACAATGTTTTAAAACTCCAGCAGCACTGTTGTGTTTGATCCACTCATACCAGCAAAACACACGCTTTAACATCCCAGCATCATATCAGTATCGTTAAAGTGTTTAGAATGATCCACAACCCAAATAGTACCTTATTTGTTGAGGTCCTAAAGAGAAACAGATGAAGTACAGTCTATAATTGTATAACTACAAAGTTTTTCTGTATGGTAAGCGGAACTGGTAAAATGGACAATGAACATAAAGTAATTAGTGCGCGTATATGTGTCTGTATATTCTCTTATTAAATAATTAAATTAAAACATTGTCACTCAAGCAGACGTTTGTATTCCTATTGGAAGGGATGTCATAAACACGTGCTTGTATGTTTAGGCTGTTTGTCGATGCCAAGGGCTGAGGAACAGGTATACATGGGGCTGTCAAACTCAATAAAATCCAGCTCTGCACAGTTTTAGCTGCAGTCCTCCAGGGCATCTTCCTCCAATTAGGCCCTGACAGAGGTTGCGACCTCCCAGACCTGACCTTCTTTGTCCTACTCCAGCCCTCGCCTCTCTTCTCTTTTTGTTCGGTCTGGTCTCTGTCACCAGGACTCATTTACACGGAGGAGACATTAAGCTACCTGCATCCTCTAGAGCATACTGACCAGGCAATGCCAACACATGCTAAATTAGAGCATGGGGTAAAAATAGTGCAGTCACACTCAAGCATCATTTTTCAGATTGTGATCAATTAGTGGGTTCAGGGTGCAGAGGAAGAGTGGCCCACAACAGGCCAAAGGCTTCCAAAAAGCCTTAGTGCTATTCAGTGCCAGCCACAAGTTACTCATTCTCAGAGACTGAAATCACAAAGTTTAAAAATCTAAGGTAAAAGTTTGATAATTTCTAAGCTTGTAACTGTAGATTTCCACCAGAAAGCCACCAAGGTTCTCTATTAAATGTATCTTTTTCCATTTTTCCATTTTTTTGCTCTGGTAAAAGGCCACAATTTACTCATTTACCAATGTAAATATTTTGTGAAAAGCAGGAAGAAAATCAGGCATGATGCATGAGTTGAAGAAACAGCATGTTTGACGACCAGTACATCAGAATCAATTAAGAACAGAGAATGCAGGAGCTGCCTCACTCAGAACTGCTTCACTTGGAGCTCGTTCAACTGAGTACTGGCAGCACACACACTCAAGAACATCCACATAATTTACACACCCAATGCTACACGTAAACTATAAACAATCCCCCTTACATACAATTTAAAAAAAAGAGTGAACACACACATACTCACACAGCCTCCTGCCAGTACTTCTGCAGCCAATGCAATGGTGTTATCATTATCTGTGAATTTATCCCTTACAAAGTCATTGACCTGCAAAACAGACAACATTTTACAGCTAGAACACAATACTCTCTGATAAGACAAGTCAATTTAACTACTGTCTATCTAGCACACAATAATCTATTTTCAGTCCCTTCAGTAAAAACAGATTCAGCAGGAGGTGCGGTTCATTGGGAATATAAAATGAGCCAAGACTCAGCTGTGCTATAAGAGCAAACAGACAGGACAGAGAAACGATGATATGTAGATTGACTTTAATGACTTGCAGTGAGTTTGATAGCTTTCTCTGGAGCAACTCCGATCAGCTGTGGTAGCAGGCCTGTAGAGGACAGAGAACACACCACACACACCACACATTACACAAACGTATTTAATTTACATGTGAACACCATAGACAGAAATACACTAGTAGTGTGAAATAATTGCTCAAACCACAATTTGTTAAAATGACTAATACATAAAAAATTAAAAGCAAACAGGAGGTGATATGAATTGCAATGGTTAGCTGAGGCTTAGTATTTTGAGGATCTACAAACCAGCTTTTATGCTGCTCGTTTTAGTAATGCTAATTACATCACTCATCTTCTGTGTGTTTTTTGTTTGTTTATTTAGGGTCACATCAGCATCAATGGCTAGTCATGATTAAGTAAACCTACGCAGATATAGGAAGGATATGCAAAATCCACAGTGGAATAGTCTGAGGTCAGGATCGAACCATGGATTTCTAGAGCTGCATCACACATCTTAATATACAGCACATTTATGAATATTTTAAATTGTTCTCTCAGACCTCAGACTTAACCAAAAGGCTTTATTGATCATGTTCTTTCTCCCCAAAATATTTTTCTCTTTTAACCAAAAGGCACCCTGTATTTAATTATTTTGGATACTACCACACTCCTCTGACTGCAACCAACTGTAAAGGTAATTTCTCACTGGAGTACTTCTTAGCACAATCTGAGAACATATACTGCACATATAAACATAACTACTGTATAGATTTTGATTTAATCTAACATTGTGTTCGATTGTGAGCACTGATGGATAAGCTGGTGTAGCCTGGGTTTTGATGTGTGCGGAGTTCTAAGGAATATTTTTTCCTAGTGCTTTTTTAAAGAATAAGACAATTTAAATACTCCAGTTTTGTGGCACTGAATAGGTAACCACCATTAAAAGTAACATCTCAAAACAGCACTCAAACTTTGTCTATGGTTTAAATTAAATGCACTCATTTAAATAGTTCTGGCGATGGCCTTGTCACTGGCAAGTTTAAATCCTACTTCTACATCAGCCATACTATTAAAACCACCTCCTTGTTTCTACACTCAATGTCCAGTTTATTAGCTCTATTTATAGAAGTACTTTGTCTTTCCAAAATAGCAGATTCCATAAGCACTTTGTGCAAAGTATCTAAACTACTGTGTACCTATGGTAATGCCAAATGTCTATTTGGTCAACATCCTGTTGATTGCAGATGTTAAACTAATGTTAAACCTATACATGAGCATTTGTGCAATTGGTATTTGCTGACAGTGTCAATGATAACAAATCGAATGATTTAACAAAAAGATTAAAGATCCTTCTAATCTAATATAGATTTCTAGACAGTTTAAGCAATACCTTAGTGTTTTAACTTAATCCTTATTTAAATTAATCTGCCGTAAGAGAGCAATTACCATATACAAAACTTTAGACACTATTTCAGTCTTGGGAAATAAACCTAAACTGTTTACTCAAAACTCATAATGGAAATCTAAGAGCAGTTGGTAGAACCTGCATTTTTGTTGAACAGCAAAGAGAGGGTGATGGCAGAGAGAAGAATTTGTGGTTAAGTGATATTAACGTAGTTCCAGTCTGATCATGTATGGATACTACAAAAACCTTAGGTGAAGAGAACTTGCATTTCTTTTTCCTGCGTTGGTTTAGTGTTGGAAAGCAGGACCAAACCACATAATAACAGCTTGGGAAAGACATTCTTTAATGTCTGTGCCATTCTACGTTCTTTATTGTTAGAGTGTAACAGTTTTTAACAGTCACTTATATATGTTATAAAGTCCTAAATTTAAATATTTATTGACAAAATGCAGTAGCTTAACCTATTTTAAATAATAATAAACTGTGTTAAAGTGATCGATGTCAATGACATTGAGCAGTGAATAGGTTTATACATGTTGGAGTAGTCTTTTTAATGACATAATTCTTATGAAGCTTATGATGCGTAATAAACTTGATAAACCTTTGGTAGGTTGTATAAGGGAAATAGAAGCCAAATGGTGTGTCTGAATGCAAATACAGGATTGAGAGAGCTGTATCTCAGTCAGCTGCTCGGATAAAGCTATGCTTAGTTAGTGCATGTATGTGTGTGTGTAACGATCCATCAACCAGTGTGATGTTTTGAGGGCGCTGCTGAGAGAGTGGAGCTGGCAGACGGCCAGGGTACAGACCAGCCAGTCTATCTGTCTCTACACCAATCAACAATAGAGAAAGAGAGCTAGAGAGAGAAAAGCGAGTGAGACGGCTGGAAAAAACGAGCAGAATGAGAGCATGAATAGATAGGGGTGTAATGCCAGCAGCACTGAAGAGCTAGAAGAACAAAATTAGACAAATAAAGGCTGCAATGTGGAAAGCAGCAGCAGATGGCAGTCTTGGACTCCCTCGCTTTCTGTTGTTTGAGGTGTGTACACCTTCATCGGATTAGTCGACAGTGGGAAGCTGCTGCACTAGTTCTGGCAAATCTCTTTTTCTGTCTGACTTCTCCAGACGCACAAGCCTTAGGGGTTTAATTCCATTACAAAGCAGTCACTACAGGACAGGTCTTCATTCCACAACTCTGTGGCACACATTTTCTGTTTCAGAATTCAGTGTTAACCAGCTCAAATGAGACTTCCAGTTCCAGCTTTTATTTTGTCTGGAGTCATTTCTGAAATGTGAGATGTTTCTCAGAGTCATTCCAATTTAGAAGCCAATGTGTGATAAAATAACCTTCTGTGAAGCCCGGCCTGCATTGTCTGATTGGTTATGTAATGACCGTCGATCTTGGTGTGAGTGCAGGAGATTACCAAAGCTGTGAATTTATTCAAAACATTACATGAATTGTTGAATTGTCCTCTCTGTTTAGTAACTACTTAATGTTGTAGCAACCACTAAAGTGATGTGCTTTGGTATTATCTTGTGTAGGGCCAAACAATTTGGTGACGCAGTACAGAGTGAATCATAATCCACTGTAATCAGAGGTAGCTTCAGATTACCTCTCACTTTTCTCGAACTCTAGATTCCTCGAGTTTATTGTATAACAGTGTGATCCAGATTTACATCATTATAAGCATATCATTGAGTGCATTTACAAGTACTATAAGAAATTAGATTTTTAGCAATAATTCAGTCACTGGGTTTATGTATACTAATTTGATAACAGGAAATCAAAAACACATATTTCCTTCAATAGACTTTCCTAATTAAACAATTTAAGTAATTAAACAATTTAGTTGAACTACCTTTTCCAGTAGCAAGGGTTGTAGTATCTAAAAAAATACGCTGGTAAAAAATATTTTGTCCCAGACAAAGCAATATCTTGTGTGTTTTTGCACAAGTACTCCAATATATTTTCAAAATTACTTTATCACCCAGAGTTTTTAATACAGTCCATACTGGCAATACAGTATACCTCCATAAAACACTAAAAAAATAAAAACTTGGGCCAGAACGTAGGCATACTATGTACATTATTTTCTTATTATATCAGTGTTTAGGTGTATGTTCAGACCCTCAGTCTCGCCATTGTCCCAGTGATAAGACGTGCCGTGTTCGCCTCAATGGCTGTAACGTTATTTTCACTTATTTTTTATATGTTTTGGTTATGATTATAAATTTTCATTTGTTATAATTATAATATTAATTTGTTTGCTTTATTTGTTTACTTTTAATCATTAAGTACAGATGAAAATTGCCATAAAATGCATTGGGTTTGGGAAGTAATTAATCAAATTTACATTACTTCTTATGGGGACAGACTTCGAATAAAACTTTGCACGGCCTTCTGGAACCAATTTGAATTCTAAGGTTCCACTGTAGATAAATGAGTCAGCAGGGGCCTACAGAAACACAGCTGGACATTTTGTGACAAATCATGTCCATTTTTAGTAGCAGGTCAGTTGTAGGCTAGAACTCAGTGTGTAAACCTCTCTTGTGCAGTGTATGTTGCATTTAACTGTTGTGCTGATACTTCATCCACCTTCATAATGATATGAAACTACATAAATAGTAAAAATAATATCTGCTACATCCTCGGTGAGTTGACATTCAAATCTCAAAAACATTATTTCATACCCATTAATAAACAATACTTTGGTTGTAATGTGAGTGTCCAGGATAAAAGTTGGGTCAGCATATTTGTCGTGTCACATGTCTTAAGCCCCACCATATAACTTTTATCCATTCCTATGGATTGAAGAGAACCTGAAGATCACACTTCATATTACTACTTCTGTCTGACAAATAGAGATTTAAACAGAAATAAAAGTGAAAGCTAACCATACTGTAAAGCATTCAGTAAGATCACAAGATGCTCTTTAAAATATTGTGAAATCACGCTGGGATAACACATATCATCAGATTTTGCATTAACTTGTGGAATCCATATCAACTTGAGTTTACACTGTCATTTAAGCAAAAGGGGGACAACACAAAATACTACTACATTCTGATATGTATCAACGATTCAAGTTTCCACTCAAATAATAATTTGGATATAAATTGTCAGTGTTTTCACTACTGGCCTCAAACATTTGTTCCACACGGTAGATAAATCGATCATAAACTTCTTAATGTTTAATTGAAAGCATAGTTGTGTTAAGAATATGTCCTCAAGTTGCTTACTAATACATAACACATATTGCTATGCCATTTCAAGCTCTCTATCTTTTAGTCTGGTGACAAAGTCTTTGTCCATAAGTCGACACAGTAATGACCCAACTGGTGATGCCAATTTTACACTTAGTATTTAATATGACATAATGTGATCTGGTACACAGCCTAAAAGGGCTCTTTTTATCTGCAGTGTGTCTGCACAAGCACAGAGGTATAAGATGAATCTAACAATTACCAGGCTAAAATCCAGATGGCTTTATCCGATTTCTTAAAACATGCTTACTCTGTCTTAAGATATCCGAGTATGCTGTTTACACAAGTGCTCAAATAATCAGATAACAGCAGAAGACATATCATTATCAGCTTATTAATGTGCATGTAAACACACTCACTGACTTGCTTTAGAAGCAGTTTAAAGTTTTACCTCTGTAGAAGCCAGAGATTCCTTCGTATCGCAAAACTTTCTTGGCACAATCAAAGCTGTTCTTGTACATGAGCTCTCCCACAAAGGAGCCAGTGGATCTCTGGTTCTGCATGCGTGTCTTCACCAGGTCTATGGGGTACACAGCTGTGGCACCCGTTGCTACAAGAGAGCAAATGTTTGAATCAAGAGAAAGAATTTGAACTTTACTTTGCAAACATAATTAGTTGCAGGGGTGCAACACATGTTAAAGGTCTATATAGCTGCATTCATCTCTTCATACTAAAAGAAGCATGTAACACCCCAGCATTAACCTAATTTGTACCTTTGTGTACAGTATTGTGGCAGAATGTTCCCAAAATATACTGCTCACAAAAATTTGGGGAATATGAAATGAAATATCTCCTAATTTTTGTGATCACTGTACTATTATTCATTTATTTTCTGTCAGTACTGCAGTCCCTGCATCTACAATAAAACACACAATGTATAAAATCGTTAGCATTCCCTCTTAGAGAAGTGATGACCTTTTTAGTGTCTGATTTATTCACTCTGTTTAGGTGTTTTCCCTTATGAAAGCCTGAATAGACTTTACATGCTGAAAACAGTCATTAGGCTCAGACTGAGCCCGTACTCTGCTGTCTGTGTATGGGACGACCAATTCCCACACAGGCTTTGCCTATGTGTGTTTATTCAAGCTTGTGGGCATGAGAAAGTGAATGCTGGAGCAGGATCTCTATGTTTGTGCATGTTGTTGTGTGAAGGTGGGTTTGAGTCTGTTCAAGAATTGTGTGTGAATGCATGTGTGCATGTGTGAGAGATTTGGAGGGCATAACATTATGTTTGTGTACCTATGAGGGTGTGTGTGTGTGTGTGTGTGTGTGTGTGTGTGTGTGAGTGAGAGAGAGATAGACAGAGAAAGAGAGACAGAGCAAGCGTGTGGTGTCAGTTCAGTAGTGGGTTGCCATAAATGCCGCTCTCAGCCTCAGTAGCTTGTCATGTCTTGTCTTGACTTCAAAGCATGTGTAACGGTGGTGCCTCTCAACAGTGTGTGCGAGAGAAAGAGAGTGCGAGAGCCAGTGAAAGACACTCGAAAAAATGAGTGTCTTACTAAATATTCCTACAGGTAGGTGTCATGATCATGTGTCATGATCATTTGTCATTCTGCTGCAAACCCAGAGTTAGGACACCATCACAAATATTAGTAACTAAAATATATACTAGTAACCAAGGTCTTGAACACAGTAACTCATTAGAGGATTTTTACATTTAAACTAGAATTGTGTGGAATAATACCAAAGACATAAAAAAATGAAATAACAAATAGTGGCAATGAAAACGTGTGAACCATTTTAAAAAGTGAATCATTTGAAATTACCTGTATTTTGCTATCAATTCATCTGGTCTACGCTTAAACTTTGAATACTGAATACGCACCCACTCTCTTCTCTTTTAACAGCTCCATATACCATATACCATATAGATGCACCTTAGTGTCACTGCGGTCCATCAGCGACAACTGTCCAGCCACCAATATCCTGTAGGCAGCATCTAATTAGCATTTATAAATTACTAGAGGATGACTAACACAAACTGTGCAACAACCGATGAGCTACTGTCTATGACTTTACATGGTAGATGTGTATAAAAGCACATCTGATGTTTATAAAAAGAAACCTTTTAAAGGTCTGGGCATTAAAAGGAAGACGTGGAGCATACAATGATCTGTAGAATATGCAAATATGTACAATACATTAGATGTACCTAATAGAGTGCACAGTGAGTGAACATAGTGTTTAAAAACTCCAGCAGCACTGCTGTGAACCAAATCTGATCCAAAACATACCAGCAAAACACACTAACACACCATCAGTGTCACTGTAGTACTAAGAATGATCCACCACCATCCACAGCAGTTCTGATCTGTGGGGGTTCTGACCAGAGAACAGAAAAGATAGAACTGCTTAAAGTGCTTCTATATGGAAAGTGGAACTGATTAAATGGACAATTAATGTAGGAGGTAGTTTTTGCCTAATAAAGTGATTGGTGCATCTATAACCATTTAGCTGTGTCCAGACAGTGGATGTAGAAGCCTATAACACATCACAATACTAAAACTGGAAGACACAATCTCAAGTAACTAAATCAGGTGTTCTGCTTAGGCAATCAACCAAAACAGGTCAATAAAAACACCCAATGTACTGTAAATTGTATTGTAAAAACTACTGTCATACAAGAATGCCTTGCTAAAGCTGGGGTCGTCTGGTACAGAGGGGTTATGAAGGTCTTATTGTAGGGATGTTACATTTTGTGCCCTCATTATGGAAACTTTATAAGTAAGTCTGATAACGCATTAGCAGTATTAGAAGCAGTAGCACAATGAAGTGAGAGTGCATCCGCCGACAGACAACAAAACCCTTTCACAAGGGTAGTGTGTGTAGGCCACTGTGTTCATGTATGTGAGTGAGTGTGTGTCATTTTGTCAGGGGTCTCCTTGTATCAGTTCTTCCTTGGTAATTATTTTGAGATTTCACCACATTTCCGGGAGATGTGTGTCATACCGGAACTCCGGCCTCCAAAGACAGCCTGGAGCCATGGATCAGTCTCTCTCTCTCTCTCTCTCTCTCTTGCTCTCTCAGACAATAACCAGCCCGGAGGCCTCCCTATATGTCAGTCTATATAGCTCAGGTTACTCCTCGGTCGCTAGAGCCTGGACGTCACTCACCTCCAGCGATGGAGCCCAGAGCAAAGCGGTACATGGACTCAGTAGCCTGGAGCCAGACCGGCCTCGAGCTGTCTGTGTGCTGCAGCAGAACGAGAGAATGAGACAGGCTAAGACACTGAGGAAGAATGGAGGGAGGGGATGAATGAATTGAGCTTTATAAAACTATCGTCAACCAGATACTGTGTAGACAGAAGAGTGCTATAGAGCAGTTGACAGGAGAGGAAAGATGTGGAATGTGCAGAAAGTGCCCTGCAACTCACCCTCCTCACTTTTTGCTTTTCGCATAAATTTGGGTAAAGTTCTATAAGTCTAGTTTGCTAAGGAAAAGTAAAGAAGTAAAGATCCGTAGATGCGAGATTGATAAGGAAAAGTACTAAAAATGCTTACAATTAACCTTATCACTGTCAAACTAAGTCTTTCTGGTTATCAGACTCTGTATCTGTCTAGCTTTGGGACTTTATGTTAAAAGCATGCGTTTTTGCTTGGTGCAGAGGAGATGATTACTCTTTTGAAAGTTTCCCACTTTGATAAGCATCAACAAGTTACAAAGGAGCGTTTGAGTGCTTATGAGTGGCCTAGGTCTTTCTGTCTTACACAGTCCTTCTCTCTCTGCACAGCTGTTTTTACTGTAGGGCAGAAAGCTAATGAGGCTGCACTCTGATCAAAGTAACCTGTGCAATTATCCCAACTTCCACCCAAGGAGGCCTGAGAAGACCGCAAATGTGTGTGCGCGCGCGCGTGTGTGTGTGTGTGTGTGTGTGTTTTCACAGTATGGTATTCCAGACCTCCAGCGGTGAAAGCACAGTCCACAGCACTGGTTAGACTAGGCCTCTAGACACACCCTCAGGTAAACCTGCTCTCTGTCACTAATGCCCTACATCTTACTGTCTGTTCTTATTGTCTTCCTGTTTCGCCTGACTTTGTATTGTCTGTCTCATTGGCTTTCTCTATCCTTCTTTCCCCTTTACGAAGAACCCTTAGACAAAACAGATCTTGCTTTGGGATTTTCACACAATGAGCCTTCAAAAAGCCCAGCACTGTGAAAAGCACCTATTAAAGACTCTCAGATGTGAGAGTATATGTGCGCGTGTGTATGTTTGTAATGTATGTGTCCACGCGGAGAAAGGGTGACAAGCTTTTACTACAGGAAATTGGGTATAATAAGCCCTCCAATTAGTTTTATATAATGCAGGATCACGAAAGAAGAAACCTTCTTCCTGCTAATTCTGTTATGGAGAGAGCATGTGTAATTTTCCCTCTAATAAGAATGTGGTTATGTTATTACCGAGTGAAAAGGTTCTGAGATTAAAGCACACTCTGCATCTGCATTCAGAAAGAGGGGATGAAGAGAGAAAATGGTGGAGAGATACCTACCTGTCTCTGTGCTTCAGCAAGATGATATGGCAGAGAGCCTTCTTCCAGAGGAGCTATCCTCTCAATATCAGCCAGGTTCAGCCATCTACACAGGGCACAGCACATGGCACAGTACAGGGCACAGCACAGAGAGAATGTGCATCATGTGTGGAAGAGAATGAAGACACAAAAGTACAAAGTGAGAGAGGGGGTAGACCTGCAGCATCAGCACAGAGAAAAAGACAGCAGCAGGGTAAGAATGAAATGCCAGGAAAGCTTCACTTCACTGAAGCCAGAACACCAAACGGCTGTATCCCTCCTAGCAGCATGAAGTCACATTTTCCATAAGCATTTTACAGTGCCGTAACACCCAGTTACTGCAAGCTTACACACATATACAGGTAAACAAAGCTGGACCCGAGCCTGCAGCAAACACACACAAACTTGGTATTTATTTGGTTCTGGGGACTTTCCATTGTTATAATGATTACTGGAGCGTAATAATACTACACCAAAACTCTAACCTTAGTGACAAAAAGTAAATTGTTTGTCTCTTTTGGATTCTCAAATTAAAGTTGCAGTATTTGTAAACAGTCGTTACAGTTCTGCAGACCAGTAAAATGTTCATGCAAGGCCAAACATATTCTATGCTTTCTATTCTTTAAAGTACATATGGTGCCCACAAGTAAAACAAATACCTGGGCTCTCTCTATCTCACACACACTCACACACTCACACTCACACACACACACACACACACACACACACACACACACACACACACACACACACACACACACACAC
>JAUZSU010129158.1:0-16989 GCA_034780255.1 Parotocinclus maculicauda
ATCCCCCTGGTCCGTCTGGGAAGACTGGGATCCGCCCGGGTGGAGCCTCGCAGCAGTGGAAAGCCCATCTGGCTCTCGGACCTGCGCCGAGCCGCCGCGCAGGGTACCAGGCGAACGGAAGTCCCAGTCCGGCGTCACCGTAGGATCCTCACCCGATAAGCCTCTTCGCAGCCGTAGAAAGCCAACCTGGCTTCTCGGACCCGCGCCAAGCCGCCGCGCAGGTTACCAGGTGTCCCAGACGAAGCGGACCCTGAGGGGTGCCGGAGTACTGGGGTACAGAAACAGAATATCCAACGCAAAAGTCCAGAAGTGCCATGAAAGCCCCGAGGGAACAGCATGGGAGCCGCACCGATGAAAAAACAACAACACAAACTTGAATGTACATCCACGCAGAAAAACACGAACATCAAACAAATAACCGGCACCCACGAAAGTGAGCGTCGGGGTTAAATAGTGTGCACCTGCACCCCGGCAACGAGGCACAGGTGCGTACAATCCAAACGGGGGCGTGACGGGCGAAAGTGCAAACCAACCACGCGCCGCGGAGAACGTCAAACCAGAACGCCACGTGGGGGAAACACGAAAACATAAACAAACACCTGACAGAACCCCACGTGGCGAACGCGGCGACGTGGAGCGGGCGCGGCACGAATCCTGACATCAACACACTTTTTGTCTTATTTAATTTGTGTATTATTTTTTTTCTAATATAAGTGAATTTGGCCTCTCTGACTCCACCCAGTTTTTCCATTGTGTAATATGAAACATATGAATGACATATAAACAGCTATGCACTGTTTAACACTTTACATTTTTTTATACATTGACTGCAATGGACATTGGATTGCATTTCTAGTAAGTATGAAGACAACATGGAAGATCAGTCAGATAAAACACAGACTCAATGAGTGAACGTGAAGAGTGTGAACACACACACAAAGAAATGGCAGACAAATACGCTCTCCTAAACTCTAACTTCCACCTCTGCTTATGGATCTAGAGCAGGAGTAGCCAACACGGGTCACCACCAGGGCATTTCACCCGACAACTCTGGGCGCAAGATCAGGAACAACCCTAGACAGGGTGCCAATACATCATAGGGCACACACACATTCACATACTAAGGATCACTTTAAAGACACCAAGTAACCTAACACGCATGTAATTGGACTGTGGAGGAAAACCGGAGTACCCAGAGTAAACCCACACAGAAAGGACCCAGGCCGCTCTACCCTGGGTTTGAACCTTGGACCTTCTCGCTGTGAGGAAGGTGCTACCCACGCTAACTACCGACACACCAAAGCAGTCTTTTTTCAGAGACCAGTGAAAAAGTCCACAAATTTAATTCAGAGTGACATGAACCTGAACTGATAACATAAATAAATACATAAACATATTTACATATTTTCAGAGATGTAATAACTGACATTTTTAAATGTTGACAGGTTGGGATTAACATAAATAAATAATGTTGCATGTTTAAATATGTCTGTTTTCTGCTGTGGTAAATTGTTAATGCTGATTAGGCATTCTCTGTATTATTTTTATTATTATTATTTTTTTTTTTTTCATTATTTTTTATTATTATAAGTATTAATATTATTATAACAACAAAGTTACAGAGTACAAGTTTGTAATACAGTTTCTTTTAAACAAGCAGCCCTTTTCATTACTCTTTACTCTTAAAAAAGCTCTCATTTCTAAAAAGATTGGTGATCCCTGATCTAGAGTGCTGATTGGCTGTTTAGGTGACCAGCTGTTTACAGCCACAGTGTTCAAAGGCAGATTTTTATTTCTTTAAATAGCTTATAATAATTGTTAAAGCCTTGGTCTTTAAAGCTGATAGACATTGACCATTAAAGTTAACGGATATGGTTGTTAAATGACGCTTACCTTTATATGGGATTCAGGGGAGAGTTGTCTGTTGTAGCAAAAAATTCCACGGCCATAGCCACTGGACATAGCTTATAGCTGGATTGGCAAATGCTCTTTGTACCTCTATGTACCAAGGGAGTTTTGGAACAGGATTCTAGAGGATTTTATCTACCAATATGAGTTTTGAAATTTCCATGGAAATGTATCTCATCCATTTTCATCAAACTATACACTAAAAGGTTAAGAGGAATTTACCCACTGCCTTATAGCTTATTCTGCTGTAATTTATTTTGATATCTTTTCTCCAAATTGGTGTGACAAACAAGTGCAAATAATCTAGTTTTTCTGTTAATCAGCACCCTGCACTGTCCACCCCTGTGGATATACCTATTCATTTGCATGTCTCTGTTTGTTATTATATGACCTGTCATTTCCAGGCTGCTTACATTATGGGAGGCCAATCAGAATAACCTAATTGTATACATAACAGTTGTTTACTGTTTCTGATATTAAACATTTTTTCTTTACAGAAAGAGAGGGAAATCAGTCCATAATAACATGTGGTAGCACAGGGTTGAAAACAAAAATGGCTTTAATTCAATTGCCTGCTGTGAGGTCGCTTGTAAGGACTTTTGCATCTATAGTTGTGTTTTATTTGTTTTTGGGTTTTTTTATTGGTCTGAGTTAAACATTGTGAGAACTGATTCTGCCTGTCTGACCACATTTGTGTTTGTGTCACATTCAGGTATGGCCCCAGCTTTCACCACTCCACCAGCTAATATTAATGTGACTCATGGTACCATCGCATCCTTCACCTGCCAGGTGTCTGGTGCCCCTAAACCAGCCATCATATGGAGGAAAGGTAAAAGAGAATTGATTTGCTTATTATATAACTTATATATAACTTATATAAGCTGTGTTCAAGTCCCAGTTGTGTCTTTGGACAGGGTCAGATGTACCAAGACATAACTATTTACTGAAACCAGACTGGAAGCCCAGTTAGGGGATCATTCTCAGCACAGCAACACCAACCCCTGCCTGGTTCTGCTTTGGACTGGCATCCTGTATACAGCCCCTGACCAGAAAAAATAAAACATATCTATAAAACATATATCCATATAGACCTTATTATTGTGACCCATCAGACTGGTTTAACCATGATTACAGTTATATTGCAATTACAATAAAGGTATTGCTTTAATCATAATATTGACATTAGAAGCAATATCCCTAAATATCAACCATCTTCAATTGAAGTGGCTTATTGCCTGAGTATCACATTTACATTTAAATAGACTGGCCATTTTTAGCAGTTCACCCTCATTAACTACACTTAATCATGACTGGTGAAGGGCACGTTGGGTACAGAGATAGAGGTAGAGAGAGTGCAAAGCCACCAAAACAGTTCTACATCACAGGGTGTCACGTAGTTATTGACTCGTAGTGACATTAGTTCAAAATACCTAACACAAGTACAACTGTTGCAATCTAACAAGGCTATGCGGAACCAAAGCCTCCTACCTGCACAAGCTGTTTCATTAAAGCTAGTGCTAATGTAGACCTCCAATGCAGGGCTATTGCTGACAACAAGAGTGGAGACATAATCCTTCCATTAAGTGCATGGCAATGCTCAATTAATTCTGTTGAAGACAATTACAGATAGAGACTGTGAGATATGGTGTTGGTCATGCCAGTTGACAAATGGTTTCTTTTATTGATTGTAACCCTAGAGATCAAGATGTGGAGCACCATGCCAGCGCATTTCCACTTTTATGAAAACAGATCTAATACAAAATATAAGAATTTAAATGAAAGTAAATTTTGTCTTGGCCCACTGACTAAAAGGTACCTTTAGGACTCTTTAACTGAAGTAACACAAGTTATTGCGTATTAAAATTTATTTGACATTGATTTTCGAGTTAAGGCCTTGAACTTACTGAACACCTTTGGCAGGGTGCAGAGTGCATTTTTGTCCACTGCTAGTTAGGAGAGAGCATTGCCTTGAAGGGCTGTACTTTGTCTGTAACAATCTATAGGTAGGTGGTACCTGTCAAACTAACATCCACATGAAGGTTTCTGGCAGAAAATTGCCCAGAGCAATACACTGTCAATGTTATTCACTTCGCCTGTCAGTTGTTTTAATGTTATGGCTGATCAGCGTATGTATGGTACATCGTACATCTTTTTAATGAGACAGACTGAACTGATAGATTTGTCACTTATATGGTAAAACTGTAGTATTAGACACAACTAATCATGATGCCCTGTTAATACGGTACATAGTTAACATAACTTCTGTTTTGAACAGTGAGGTTTTAAGTGGCATTTGTGAATGCATTTTTATATTGTAGTGCTTGATAAAGGTTTGCCACAGTAATCCCTTGCCCATGTGGTTGTTTTAGCTATTGTTGAATACTGGCTCTTGCTGCTCATTATACACTGAAATCCCTTCAGATTCCTTTAATTGTTTAATGATATTATGAACTGTAGCGATATGTAAATCTTTTTTGCACATTTTTAGTAACAGCTCGCTTAGCGTTTTTGCTACTCTACTTGCCTCTGGTGTATGCAGATGCACAGATTCTGGCCAGTGGTTCAGTGCAGATTCCTCGATTCATGCTGCTGGAGTCTGGAGGGCTGCAGGTGCAGCCAGTGTCACTGCGGGATGCAGGCACATATACCTGCTATGCCACTAACATTGAGGGGGCTATCAACGCCAGTGCTGAGCTAACTGTGTGGAGTAAGTATTATTATTCAAAAATACACATGCTGAAACACTGCTGTGCTCTTTTACACGCAAATTAATTTCCAACCACAGCTTACCTCTCACAGAGAAATAAAAGGGGTGAGTGTGGAAGTAAAGTTCCAGGTTTTAACAGTGAACTCACAATTGGAAATTTAGCAGCTCAATTATGCTATGCAGCTGCATTAGCTCTTAGGTAATCACCTGAGGGCCAGGGTCCTGTTATGGACTAATACCTCGACTAGGGAGCACATTCACATATCCACACTAAATTCCAGATTGATCAGGATAAGCCGCCTCAAAGTAGGAACTTCTGCTATTATATAATATAGTTGACATGAATCACTTTTAAATTGATCTGTCTGCACTATCACTCAATTAATCCAAATGTATTTATTTAGTCCGACACAAGTGTTTTTACAAAGCAGCTTTAGAGAGATTTGATCTCAAGATCAGGAAGAAAGCTTAAGAGGAACCAGACTAAAATGGTAAACCCATCCTCCTCTAGTTGATACCCGATAGATAATCAAATAAAATACATCTAGATAGCAGAGAGATGTCAGATATGTAGTACTCTAGTAGCAGACATTCAGGTTGGTTTATTAGCTGTTTAGTTATTTTATATAACTACTGATCTGAGACGATTACTTAATGTGCGGCTAATATGGATATGGATCCTCACCGCGTGATAGAAAAACACTGTGGGTTTCTGTGAGTAGTGAGACACTATGTAATCCAAAACACAGCTAGGGTACTGGATGTGCTCTGCAGTCTTGCTGTGTTAAATCTGTGCTAAATGTTCTGTCTTGTTCAAGGTCGCACCTACATTTCCCAGCCTCCCATGGACCGGCGAGTTATCAAGGGAACAAGGGCCATTTTGGAGTGTGCCGCCATGCATGACCAACGCGTGCCTGTGAGGTGGGTGCTGATATACAGTACCGTGTTCGGGCCTCACTTCTTCAGACCCTGGGCTGCACCATCCATTCAGAATGTGATGTTAATTGGAAATGCTAGCTCATATGCTGTTAAGTAGATTCAAATTGCAATCTGTTCTGCTGTAAAGCTAATTCAGCACTTACATGAAATTGATGTAATGAAGCATTCATGCATTCCCTATTCCTGTCTTCAGTCTTATGCATTCTCACTCCTTCCCTCTGACTACTTTCTCTCTGGTTTACTCGTACTGTTTCATTTTGTTACTTATTCTTATCACTATATCACTTTCTTAGACGCTTTGCTCCTCTTTAAATTTTTCTTTCCTTCTCAACCTTCTGTCTGCCTTCTTATTTCATTTTCTGTAGTTATACTTCTCTCTGTTCAATTTATCTTATCTCACCTTCGTCTCTCTCTCTCTCGTCTTCTCTCTCTGTATTGCTCTTTGTTGTGTAGGTTTGTGTGGATGAAGGATGGTGAGATAGTCAGTCAGTCGAAAGGAGGGCGGATCAGTGTGCAGAAAGGCTCACTGCACATCTCTCAGACGTGGTCGGGTGATATAGGTGACTACACTTGCGATGTGCTTTCGCTTGCAGGCAACGACTCCAAGAGTGCCCGGCTAGAAGTGATGTAAGCACTAGCACCGTACACTTCTGCCCTTTACATAGCACAAATACCCAAACAATGTGTTTTGATGTGGGAGTAAAGTAGGGTCTCCAGAGGGACAACACCAGGAGAATTTCTGGAGTTGTGAGGCAATATCTCTAAACAATGCATCCATGGTACATATAACCCCATTTCCAATGAAGTCGGCACGTTGTGTAAAACTACAAATACAAGATATTTAATGTTCAAATCCATAAACTTTATTGTTTTTTGCAGACATTCACTCATTCACTCATTCTGAATTTGATGCCTGTAACAAGAAGCTGAATGTTAATTGCATTAATTCATTATCACTGTATTACATTGGGCATTTTATTACACACAATGTCCATGATTTTAAAGAACAATTTGACTACAGGATACTTTTTCATCTCCATCTCAGATGAGCTCAGGCCCAGAGAAGCTGGCAGTGTCTCTGATTGTTGTTGATTTATGGCTTTCACTTTGCATGGTGGAGTTTTAACTTGCACTTGTAGATGGAGCAATGAACTGTGTTCACTAACAATGGATTTCTAAAGTGTTTCTGAGCCCATGTGCTAATAACTGTTACAGAACGATATCGGTTTTTAATCCAGTGCCGCCTGAGGGATCGAAGGTCACGGGCATTCAATGTTGGGTTTCGGACTTACCTGCAGAGATTTGTCCAGATTCCCTGATTATAATAATATTTTATTAGATATTATGGATATTATGAATAATCCCTAAGTTCCTCACAATTGCATGATGAGAAATGTTGTTCTTAAACTGTTGGACTGTTTGCTCATGCAGTTGTTCACAAAGTGGTGAACCTCGCCCCATCCTTGCCTGTGAGTTCTTGAATTTTGAGCATTCCTCAACTTCCATAGTCTTTTCTTGATCCTGTCCCAACTCTTTTGAAACATGTTGTAGGCATCAAATTCAAAATGACTGAATATTTGCAAAAAAGAATAAAGTCAATCCGTTTGAACAATAAATATCTTGTATTTGTAGTGTATTCAATTGAATATGGGTTGAAAAGGATTTGCATATCATTGGATTTTGGTGTTTTTATTTAACAAAGTCATGAAAATCTCATGTAATTTATTAAATAATGATTTTGAAGGTAAATAATAAAACAAAATGGAAGCAGCTGGCTTCTGCCCAACATCTGCAGGACAGTATCGTTCCGTGTATCGCTTACCCAAAGGAAAATCAAAATTCAGAATATGGTTTCCTCTGAATGTCGGATTATTGGATTCCCACCGTAAAGTCATAATATCATAAACGGAACCATTGTAATCCAAGGAGTACTTCAGTCAAATCAAATCTACTGGAGTCTACCTGTGCTTATTTTATTTGATTGGACGGAAATACAACCCCTGCTCTATTTAAGGTCTCACAGTTATTGGTGTACATAAGGGTGAAAACAAAGCAATGAGCTCAAGCAAACTGTCCGAATCTTGCAATACAGGATTCTGCCAAACGTAAAGATCTGATCTGAGAATTATACCAGAACAGGCACTAAAAGGCAGGGTAGCCACCATAGTTTGCAGTCAACAGTTGAACACATGAATGGAGGAAACAAGTCACTGGGCATTACCTATGCTTTCCTCACAGTTAAACATGGTGGTGGCAGCATCATGCTGTGGGGGATGTTTCTCTGCTGAATAACCTGAGAGTTTCATCAGGATAGGATACATATAGAACAACTCTGGCTGAAAACCAGTTCCAAATGTGTGCAATGATCAAAAGCCACCCACCAAGAAACCACTGGGAAAACTCCCATGAAGTCCTGCAGCCGAGCCAGGACCTTGACCTGAACCCAGTACAGTATCTCCGGAGAGACCTGAAATGATCGTTGAGCGATTCTGCCAAGAAGAAACTTTAACTTGCAGGAACATTCCGAAATGAAAACGGAGGCAGTCATTTCTTCCAAATGTGCTTTAAAAAGTGAATGCACTGAATACATAAGTGTAATGTTTCTGTTTTTTTTCTTTACTTTAAATACATTTACAAAATATTTTAGAAACATATTTTTTGCTTTGTCACTGTGCAGTATTGTATGTAGATTAATAAGAATAGAAAAGCTGAATCAATTTAAAGATGGGCCTGAAACATACCTGTAACAGCCAGCGGATCAATGCCAAAATGTTAAAAACGTAAAGGGCTCTAAAAAATAACCAAGTACTGTAGCTAAATATATCTGTCAGTGTTTTACTGCCCATCCATTAACAGACAAACTGTACATAATCTACAGAGTGGTACCCATCAGTTTGGGATATCTGTTAATTGTTTTGGACTAGCAGGGGTCTGTCAGAAGAACATAGGCCTAAAACACACACACACACACACACACACACACACACTAAACCATAAATTAAAGACCAATATGTAAAAAAGAATAAATACATATTTGTTTTGACAATGCCCAATGCTGTCAGAAGAACACATGCAGTAAGTGCTCCTTGTGAAAAAGTCTAAATAAGATAAACGAGGTCTTGCAGTTAAAACTGTGAATTAGGTAGCCAAACAAAGAGTGATGCTGAAATAGGAAGTACATCAAAAGAAGGACAACCCTCTCACCCGGTAATAGTCGGTGCTGTAGACGTCACGGGACATGCCAAAATCTCCGATCTTAACCAGTAGGTTCTCTCCCACCAGGCAGTTCCGTGTAGCCAGATCTCTGTGCACAAAGTGCTGCGAGGCCAGATACACCATGCCTGCTGCGATCTGCTGAGCAATGTGCAGCATCTGAGACTGAGTCAGCTCGGCCTGCTGCTGCTGAGGCTGCACCTGACCCTCCGCCATCAGCACTGCATCAGGACCATGAGCCCTGCAAGGATAAGGGGAGACAGAGTAAAGTTTATCATTATCATTATTCTAGCCATTCGTTTTTGTTATAGTATGTAATAAACATTCATAATGCTGGCAGGATTGTAGTATAGTCTTATACAAAGGTTTGAGCTCCCCTAGTCAAATGGAATATTTTGTTCAGTTTTTAAATGAAATAACACCTTAATAGCTCGTTCTATTTTGCATAACATATTGGAAGAAATTACATTTATGGTCTGAGAACCTAATTGGCTTGCAGAAACGTGTCAAGTTAAGTTCACAGTTTATTATTATTTTCATTTTTTGTTCCTTAAGCAATATTCATTACTGTTTTGTTACTTAGAACTTTTATTTACTTCCACTTGCCATAGACAAAATCCATGTAATTTGGGTCACAATAATTATTCGATTTTAAATAGTTATGTATTTAACATTAATAACACAAATAGCATAAAAGCCTCACACAAAAAATACATTTGTGATTAAAAAATGACCCTAAATGCTTTAATATTTATATAAAAAAATATTTATACAGCATTATATGTCCTGTAGCTTTGCTTTATTCTTGTTTATTTGTTTACTTTATGTCACATATTTATCAATAGATAGTCACAATAGGAATAAAGTTACAACAATACAACAATAACAGAAGAAATATATAACTAGATTATTGGAACTAAAATACAAAAACAGCCACAATAATACTTGGCCAGTTTAGAGCAGTCGGTTAACCTTATGCATGTCTTTGAAGTGTTGAAACCGGAGTCTTGGGCTCTGATTTGAGCCCTGATACAACGAACATCACAGTCCCTCCACTGTCTTCATCTAATAGCGCATCCAGGTCCCACCTCTTCCCGAGGTACAGCTGCACATGTACCCAACAATCTACTTGATGGCAAAGAAAACAAGACTTTTTCCTCCTTACTGAGTTTTTCCAAGGTCCAGTCCTAATATACGGATGCCCTTTTTAACCCCTCTGTAAAGCCCCAGGAGCGCTGCACTGTGTTGTGACACACTGCACTCATTATTAAATATATCTGCGATTGTACCACAGTATCTATACTGTCCCTATGAACCAGATAAGTCTTGGACAACACCCTGTTACCAGTTGATAGTTTGTCCCTCCTTGGACCACTGTTGCTAAGTACACACCACTGCTGGGGGCTTGGGAGATGCTCCAACCCAGCCATAATGATCTGCCCCTTGTAAATGTTGATCAGGTCTTTACTCATAAACATGTCTCTCACATCCAACACATCAACTATCATAACCTACTGTTCTCTTAAAGTCTAATATAACCCATTACCCATGACCTTAACATGCTATTGTACCGAGATATTTGTCATTCGGTCTGTGCATCGTTTTAATGTTTTTTTCTGTTCAAGGAAAACTATGCAATAAAACATAAATTAGTTGAGTTTAAATATGTTGATTTATTATAGTTAAATTGCTGACTGCAATTTTACTCTTTGTATTCTGCTGCAGGAATTATTGCTTTCCCAACCTGCACATGAACTAAAGTGAAGAGGGAGGGTTGGGACATGTCTCCTCTGCTGGATTTGTAACAGATCTCAAAATGGCGAGCAGTTATCTTTTAACAGGTCAAGGACACAGAGGATGTGAGTAAGCACTATTGTGTAAGCACTTTTGGACTTTGGTCTGTTTTACCCACACACACATGTACCTGAGGAATTTGTTGAGGTCTCCGTGCTTCATGTACTCGAACACCATGATGAGGGGGTCACTCTCCACACACACACCATAGAAGGTAACAATGTGCTCGTGTTGCAGGTTAGTCAACAGCTCGGCCTCACGATGGAAATCCTTACGCGCATTCTCACTGGCCTCCTTTAGTGTCTATACACATACAGAAATCCACATTAACATATAATAAGGCTACTTTATGCTATTTAGGAATTACTAAACACAATTACAATACTTCCTACCACACAGACAAGCAATATTTAGGCTATGTGTACTAACTGGAAAGTTCATTCAGGCATGTCCTTATCCCCTTTATCCTTTACAGTGTGTGGTGCCTAGCTGGTGGCATAGGGTTTGGGACAGGGCAAGGACAACCTTATACAGAGTGTTAATCCATCATAGGGACTAAAAGGCAACAGTGCTACCTGCTGAGCAACTAAGTAGAAAGTTGTAGGTTCAAATTCAAGCTTTACCCAGTTAACATTGCTGGGCCCATGAGCAAGCTCATTCAAAGCCATTCTGGATTAATGCTGTTCATTTACATGTATGGCATTTGGCAGATGTTCATATCAAGTGTGACATATAGCATAAAGGGCCCAACAGTGGCAGCTAGGCAGTGCTGCAGAGCAAACCCACAACCTCTTGGTCGATAGTCCAGTAACACAACTGATGTTCCAATCAAAGTCTGGTCATGTTCCAACCATAATGAACCTGAAGTTTAATGGAGAATATTGTTTTTTTTATGTAGATATGGACACAATTTGTATATGCCTAAAAAGAAAATCTTGTGATGTCATAAGCAAATTGGGAAAACATGGTGGCACAAGTGGTTAGTGTGGTCGTCTCACAGCTTCAGAAATCCCCGTTCCAATCCAGACCTTAGACTTCTTAAGATAACCTTGTGTATAGATGTAACCTTATATATGGTTATTGTACCATTGCTAAACAACAAGTCAAACGGTGGCCTTAGACTTTTGAAAAGCACTCTATGCATAAACATGAAAAGAGATCTAATTGATTTTAGAACTGGTGGATTTAAAAGCCAATGAATGCAGCTTTGCATTATTTGCCAGGATTTAAGAAAAACAAGTTAAAAATAACTAGTAAAAATATTTTCTGACCAGAGGCAGGTCTTTTATGTCTTTCATGTTGAACTTAACACACCATGACAACTCCAGTTGTGCTCAAGTTTGTGGAAAATAAACTAAGACCTGAACTTCAGCAGTAACTGTTTATGTCAAATTCTCTAATGTGCGGTGATCCCCATTCCAAGACCAATGAGTTATAGCCAAATTTCCAGACCAAAAGTTGTATTGCAGCTCTTGTGGCTTGTTGGAAATATCTACTCTGTTGGAAAGTACAGTTGCCGAGGGCCTGGGTTTGAATTTTGTGATGTTTTGTGGGATTACAACATATAGGTTGGGTGGTGCGTTTATACTGGGCAGTGTGGGTCAGTGTTGGTGGAGGAAAACCTACAAAACATAACTCAAATGGTCTAAATCTGATTAATATGCGAGGATTTTGGAAATACTGCCTGGATCAGCCTGGATCAAAGAAGTTATATCAGTATTTGCACGCATCTTATTTCTTTTACATTACAAACCTTGACGGCGACGAGGATCTTGTCCTTGGCCTGTGAAAGATTATAGCATTCAGCCAGGAACACTTTTCCAAACGCCCCCTCGCCTAGTTCCCGCTTCAGCACAATGTTGTGCCTCTTAATGTGCTGGACAACTGAACACACACACAAAAAAACACAACCTTCACAATCATTCCCATTCCATTACATGTTCAATTCTGCTTAATGTTATTAATGTACCAAGCTAATGTGCTATAAAACGTGCCATACAATGAAGGAATCCAGCTGCCAAGCAAACTGCTACATGTCAGCTATCGGAGTGAGGACAGCAGGAAGATAAAAGCAGATTAATCAGCCATTTAGTGTGCAGGCGACAGATAGGGAGAGAGCGAGAGAGAAAAAAGAGAGAGAACCCAGCACTCGCAGATTTCTCCCTGATGTGATTAAGGGATGCTTTTGAAGAAAAACTAGCCAGTCAGCCGATTACATTAGCGTAGGCTAGATGATGAGGCTGCATCGATCTCCAGTAACTCACTGCACACCATAACCCAATATTAAAAGGAACCAGAGTGGGGTAGAAGGAACAAAGAGAGGGTGGTTAGTAAAAGAGGGAGGTGAAATACGAGGTTGGAACAGAGTGAGAGTGTGTAGCCTACGTACAGGAATATGTGTGTGCTAGTCCTATGTACAGTCAAAAACTTAACTGGTTATTGCAAACACTTCAGCTTTTAACTTTTTATACCTCAGTGAAGAACAATTCAATCAATATCAGTTATACCAATACGACAGAGGTCCTAACAATTATAACCAGTGATAATAGGGAATAAAAATATGTTCTTTAACTTCAAATGTTGCAACTGTCTTTTAAAATAAGTATTTTAAAGGGTTTAGGTATTTTTTTACTGACATAAATATTAATATAAAAATATAATCTATTTGTTTTAGAATTTAGTTTATTTATTTTATTACTTAATTAATGTAATTATTAATTTGTTATTAATTTAAATTATTTACCTAATTTTGCTATAATTTAATATACTTTTAAGTATTTATTTAATTAACATCCAGGAGACCCATGGACCAATAGACATGGTGTTAGCAGAACTTACAGCTTCAGGTTTTGGAAACATTATGTTGGGCACAAGCTCGAGTGTCAGTATTGAGACCATTAAGGTACTGGCTATTGTAATCTTGAACACATAACACTTACAGAGTCCTGGAAGCCAAACAGAACGAGTTGGATCTGGTTGATGGAAGTGCTGTCGAAGTCGAGGTCCAGCTTGAGCTTGGAGATGGTGGAGGCCATGACACGGCGCTCAGGAGAACGAATGAAATCACGCAGGATACAGATGATCTGCTTGATGTGATCCACTGACAGTTTCAGCTCCTCCGTGCTGCCCTAAGACCAAGACAATGAAAACATATCTAGGACTCACATTCCCTTGTGCATCCATTATTATTTTATTTGATATCAAATCTCATACCTGCACATGGTTCTCTAAAAGATTTGAGGTGACCTTGTCCTGGTCTTCATTGAGCACTTTGTACAGGATGGCCCGTCTCTCACTGTCCTTCTTAAGCAGGAAGAGGCCGGAGTCACTGTTCTCAGATGAGGCAGGAGAGTTCCGGTCCTCTGATGTTGGGCTCTCGTCGGGAACACTGAGAAAACAGACGTAGCATGATCTCCACATTCAGTGATACACACCATTTAGACACCCACAGAACCACACTCTCACAGAACCACACTCTCACAGAATCACACTCTCACAGAATCACACTCTCACAGAATCACACTCAGATTTATACACCCACAGAACCACACCCAGATTTATACACCCACAGAACCACACTCTCACAGAACCACACTCTCACAGAACCACACTCTCACAGAACCACACTCAGATTTACACACCCACAGAACCACACTCACACATAACCACACTCAGATTTACACACCCACAGAACCACGCTCTCACAGAACCACACTCTCAGAAAACCACACTCTCACAGAATCACACTCTCAGAAAACCACACTTTCAGAAAACCACACTCTCACAGAATCACTCTCACAGAATCACACTCAGATTTACAGAACCACATTCTCAGAGAACCACACTCTCACAGAACCACACTTAGATTTACACACCCACAGAACCACATTCTCACAGAATCACACTCAGATTTACAGAACCACACTCTCACAGAACCCCACTCAGATTTACACACCCACAGAACAGCACTCTCACAGAATCACACTCAGATTTACACACCCACAGAACCACACTCTCACAGAACCACACGTAGATTTATACACCCACAGAATCACACTCTCACAGAACCACACTCTCACAGAATTACACTCAAATTTACACACCCACAGAACCACACTCAGATTTAAACACCCACAGAACCACACTCTCACAGAATCACATTCAGATTTATACACCCACAGAACAATAGTCTAACATATATAGATATTCATGTTAAGCAAACAGCAGGTGATTTAAAACATGAAAGGTTTTTTTTCTGCTTTATTTTTACAAGACTGTGCATCTGGATGCATGAGCTAATTGGTTCCATGACGTTAACAGGCTGATGTGATAACTATGCACACACGGATAAGTGTGTGTGTGGAAGAGAGGCGGATGACGAATGAACAGAGGAAGAGCCGGAAAGTGGCTGTCTATATGTAGGTGTCCACTGGTCATAAAGCCATCAGGTGCATAGGGTTTATGAAAGGCCTGTTGTAAAAAAGTAATTATCACATTAGTGCTGGCTGATGGAGCACCCCCCCCAGACACTCACACAGACACACACTCTCAGCGGTTCAGGCTCCAACATACAGCACACCTGTCCTCTCATTCCTCAGTGGTGATCAAACAGCGTAACCATGGAGCAGCAGGGTCAACTAAGCCCTGGTACTCTGTGTCCTCTAAAGATGAATTACAGCACCGCCTCGTGCACTCAGGCTCTGTACACACTTCAGACATGACGCCGTTGGAAGCAGCATCGGCCACAGTCGCGTGCCAGAACACACCAGTGTCACCGCAGAGACCATTCCGTGCCACAAACTGGTCAAGCATTCTGCACAGCTATGTCTCAGTTACACTATCGCAATGGGTTCAGTGCACAAGCCCTGTCTGTATGTGATGTATAAATCTTTGTGTTTGTATTTTGATAATGAATGCATACAGTAGGGGCATAAACTTTCAAATGTCCTAAATTTAATACAGTGCCGTTCATTACTAATCACATAAACACTGTAACAACTTGTGTAAAAAATAGGAATTCACATGTCACAGTGAAATAGTATTTGGCATGTTCCCCTTTTGCTGTAATGATTTCATACACTTAGGCATCTATGAACTCCACAAGCTTCAAAATCTGATGACCTGTGTTATCCAGCATGATTTCGCTACCTTCCAAAGAGCATCTTGGAATGTTACTGAATGCTTGCCTTCTCTATCTTCAAGTGCCTCCATAAGTGCTCGATAGGGATTAGATCATTTACATTTATCGGATTTAGCAGACTTCCTTATCCAAAGCGACTTACAACTTATACAGTCTTACAATTCAAGCAGTCATGGATTAAGAACTGAAGGACCCAATTGTGTTAGCTTCAGCAGAGGTGGGATTTGAACCCTGGACCATCAGGTCCAGAGTCCAGAACTTTAACCGCTAGGCTACCACGGTACAGCTAGGCTACAGCAGATCAGGTCATTACTGAGTAATATTCATGACAGTAAGCACTTCTTGAGCTTCTATGGTCTTCAAGCAGTTGCTGCAAAGTTTGGTATGTTTTTGGTCAGTGATTCCTGAAGACCACCATGCTTCACCCTTGGGTTCATACACTGTGCTGTTGATCTCTCCCGTTCCTCTCCTTACATAAAGCCTTCTGTTACTACTGTACTTTTTCCAGTCGTCTACTATGAACAGTTAGTATGTCATGTAACATTTTCCTTTGCTTATCTTCCTGACAAGTGGTTTATCAGACCCATTTTACTGAGGCATTAGTTTAGGAGCAAATGAATCCTGGATTGCTGAGCAGAACCACAGAACTCGGCAGGTAACTTCACCAGAAGCACTACATTTCCCATAATGCCCCATACCTTTCTAAAGGCTTAACGCTTTCAGTCATTTCACTTAAATTCTTTTAGTATTTCTCATGAAGTACCGGACATTAGCAAATATTTAAAAGCAAGTGAGCCATGCTGTAGGCAAGAGAATGAAACGTAATAGATATATGTTTTGTATAGTTACTTAGAACCTTTTAACCTACCAAAAGTAAGTACATTTTAGACCACTAAAGCAAAGGCGTCAGTTACTTTAACATAAGCAAAATTAACTAAATGATTACAAAAACTTTAGTGTTCGTTTGTTTTTGATTTCTCATTCATGGCAGAGCAACACCCACTTTAGTGTTAAGTCACGTCATTCATTTAGTGTTTACCAGGCTTATTTTTAATCCGCAGTTGTGCCCCTATGACTGATTGGCAAGCCCCTCTAAATTCTTTGTCTGCCCCAGTATAACAAGTAGTCCCCTGGTTAAGACGACAACTACGCAGGCTTCTTTGTATCACAAACATCATGAACTCATAAAGAAGTACAGTGTTCCCTCGTTTATTTACATTTACGGCATTTAGCAGACGCCCTTATCCAGAGCGACTTACAACTGATACAGTCTTACAATCCAAGCAAT
>JAUZSU010129169.1:0-16988 GCA_034780255.1 Parotocinclus maculicauda
TAGCGTGGGTGCTTGCGTAGCTTAGAGGGAGGGATCGTCGATCCTCTTTTTGACTTCGAGGCTCGAGATTGTGACATCATTTCGATCGATTTCGATTAAATATCGAAATCGTGACACCCCTAGAAGCAATACATAACACTGTAATAGACTCGATCACCGCTTCCTTCAGTGTTTCACTATAACTGTTGATTAGATTTCAAAACTTATCTGTTATGTAGCTTCTGTTGAATACCAACCTTAACTGTAGGTAGGATAGCATTTATATGACAACTATATAGTTCTGTCCAGTACTCAATATACTATTAGGCATGTAGGCTTGAATGTAGGTGTTTTTCTGGTGAAAATTACAATGTACACATCAAGAAATAACATTTCTACTAGGAATGCAGTGCTGGCAGTATAATATATATCAGCGAAATACAGTAATAAACTGTAAGAGTACACTTTAGTTTTATACCCTAATGTTGGATAGTTTATATAAACCAACCTAGGGCTGGGCAATTAATTGAAAATTAATCGAGATTCAGAACCTGTAGCCTATGTAATCTTAGCCACTTATTTCATTTTATTCATTTTATTTGAATTTAAAAACTTTCCTGTGTGTGTTTATGTATGATCCCCTTAAACAACATGTGTGTAGTAACATGACTTCACCCCATCAATTCAGCAACACAGAAGCAGCACAGAGGAGTACACAGTAGCTTTTACCAAAAAAAATAATGCTGTGAGTTGTTTTTGTTTAGTTAAACTTTCGGAATTGTGGGTCATTTTAGCAACACACACAAGGTTATATCAGAACGAATTATATATACACGCACACAAGTCAATGGAAATTTAGAGTAACACATGTCTTTGAATGGTGGGAGGAAACCGAAGTACCCGGAGTAAACGTGGAGGACATTTCACAAAGCGAACAAAAGGAAGTCAAATGTAAGCACTGGTGCATGTGATTTCAGCTACCAATAGTAATGATACCAATCTGTTCCAACACTTTGACCACAATCACAGAGCATAATCGTGTTAATGCTACTCATGAGAATATGAAAAGGTCATGGCTCAAAAAAGCAAGTGCCCAGCAGTAAGTGCCTCTACAAAGCAGCAATTAATAACACAAGATTTTACAAATGCTAGCTGATATGAAAAGGATTCAAGAAGATGGAAATGAATAAATAACAATAATTTCCTAATGTAATGCAAATGACTTTAAACACATGATTAACACTGCACATGGCACAGGTTTATTAATTTATTTTTTTGTTACAAATAATTGTCTACTTTTCACATGGCATTATGTGCTATGTTAGCAAAAAATGCAATTTAGTTATTTTCTACTTTTTAGGTAACATTGATGTGACCTTTTTTATAAGACATTTTCATATTCAATAAATAGTTTGTTGGTATGTATTACCTTCTAATTTCTGTGAACAATAGACATTTTTCTAAGAAAAGAATGTCCCAGCTTTAATAGTTATACGTATTTACTTTAGAAGCTTTGCCAGTGAACCCTGAGGGCAAAAAACATCATAAAATACAGTCAGTCTAGCTTCGCTAGATAATTTATGTGGCATCTGTTAGTATCTGAAGTGCTTGGTTTTGAGGTGGTGAAACAGGTGTGTTTCCACCAGACATGAAACTCTTCTCTCGGCATATTTTGGAAATGTTTATTGCTCCGACCTGACCAAAAAAATATGATGGTAAAATTTTCAGGTATTGCAATCAGTGTCATCAGTCTTGCTCCTTTGTTGCAAACAAATACTGTAAGGCCGTTATTTGTTTAGTAGGGTGTCTGTAAGGGAAATTGTGAGCTGGGTGAGTGATTAAAGTAGCATCTGGTTGTGAGCAGTATGATTGTTTAATGTTACTATGGCAGCCCTGTGGACCTTGATCTCTCTGTTTTGTGTGTATATATATATGAAGTGTTTGAATTCACTTAATTTGGCTAAATTCATGTAGTTATTCCTTAAGGTTCTTTAATTGATTTCTTGTAATTGTTAGAAAAGCTAATATTGGCCTACATGTCATTTTTACAGGGTGACAATAACTCTGACGTTGTACATTTTCAAGTGCATATACACAACTTTATATTTAAAAGTTAATAACAGCATTGGTGCAGCAGTTTGTATATTATTTTCAATACAGTTGTTAAGAATGCAAAAAATGACAGGTTTGACTCATTTTAACGAGAAAAATTTGTTTTCCATCAGCATACAGCAACTTTAGCAAATAGTATTAGCTTTAGGTTTCACTATAATGTTGTGTGGACATTTTTTAGTCTGATAACACCGAGAAGCAAGTGAAAGCAAATATTTTGAAATTGTCGTTTTGTTATTGTAGAAAAGACAACAGTGCATTTAAGCTGTTTAATTTATGCAATGGTGGGGGGAAAATAATGAAAACCTATGTATGTGTTCAGTATTTGTCCTTCAGTCAAATGTTTCATTTTGTTTGGTTTTGGTTCCTAAACAAAAGTTTGCATCCCTAATGAAATATGTAGGCACAATGTGAACAGGTTTTGACAGTCCCTGAAGAACATTTGCTTTTACCCAAGTGACCAAGGTGTGATGACACACTTCTATTGCACAGTTTGTTTAGTTCACTACAGAAAATCTTTCTCTTGAAGATCAAAGAAAACCGAGACTGAATTTTAGGATCTAGGACCTGTGGATAGAAATTAAATGTATATCATGTTCAGGCTTTTGTTTCTTTATGCTGTTTTATATTTATCTTGTGAGTCAAGTGTTTATTTTTTGTAATTTCAACCATATACGGTGGTGTACAGTACACAGTGAAACAAAATAATGTTCCTCCAGGCCCAAGGTGCTACATAAAAAAATATGTGCAATGACGCAAGACAACATACTATAAATACACAAGACCGTTTTAAAATACAGGAAGGGTAACAGTGCAGTTTCCCAAAAACCCCCCAATGTAGTGGGGGCAGTAAGGTGCAGGTGTGTACATTTTGGAGTAAATGTAAATCATTGATATCATGTGCCAGATCCTTGTATGATAAAAAATTGTTTTTATAACACGTATCACTGCTGGTTCATCTATCACACTCATAAATCTTCTGGGACAGAGGTGCAAACCGATGAGTGTTGTAGAACAGCAAAGCTCACAGCAGAGGCTGTTAAAAAGGGAGGGGCTTACTTCACATGCAGATATTGTTCTTGGTGGTAGACATGGTGGAGATGGGAGCTGATCTACTGCAAACATCTTTGTTCCAGATACAACAGGACACCTTCAGATATCTTGTGGAGCCCATGCTGATGGGTCAGACCGTCAGTGGCATGAGGGGGACGTACACAGTATGAGGCAGGTGGTTTAAATGTGATGGCTCATCGGTGTATACTTAGCATTGTAGAATGAGTTAAAAAATAATAATAAAACCGTGTTAGTGAGATAATAGAAAGGCAGTGGCAGTGCACACGGTTAATTGTTCACGCGTAGTGCTAGCATTAATTGGAGATTAAAGCATCATAGAGCATTATGAAGCACTTGGACATAATTGTACGTTTATAGTTGCATCATTTGGCAGAGGCGCTTGCACTCATCCAGAGCGACAAACAGTTGCTACAATCTGACATTGCACAATCAAGCTGTTGAAGTTTAACGGTCGTGCTCAAAGATTGTGTGGGTGTGGTGTGTATAGAATACAACTGTGGTGTATTGTGTGCTGGCAAGAGTTTCCCTTTCTATGTCAAGTAATGCAATGTATAATTATACACTCTCTAAGCTGTTGTTACATTCAATCCATTATCCTATACATAATAATTTATGTACAACAGTAATACGTTTTAAGTTTTATAACCTTATTATCATTGTATAATAGACATTCATATAAATGGATTAACTTTCCTTTTGGAAGCTTTTGTAATGTTTGTGAAATAGTGGCTAAATATTTGGGCAATTTATTCAGCAATGTGTTTTAGTAATTTTATACAGAGGACATTGTATTGATAATGAAATAACCGTGTGCTTGTTAATTGTCATTACAGAAACGAAATAACATTTTATGCTTAGCTTTAACCTGTGCCTCAACAAATATATCTTACTGTTTATTAATAACAGTTATACAACAGTTAGTTCCGACCTCACAATCTGATTGGTTGAGAAGTGTTCTAGCCGTGCTGATATACGTGATAACAGCACGCTTGTCTCACGCTAAAGCTGTATCACTCTGCGGACGTGTTGCCTTCATATACACACAAACATCCGTTACTGGAAACCGGTGAGAATAATTACAATATGCTTCTGAATCACAGCCGTGATGTTATTCGTGATAACACACTCCCTCTCGTGTTCTATTGCTTAATTATGAAACATGCTCTCTTCATGGCTGTGAACCTCTTCACCACACATACTGACCTGAAGGTTTAGTGTGAATGTGTGTTTAATGTTGTCTGCACCTTGTTTTGTGTTTTTGCATTTGTAAATCAAGTACGGGATTTAATGCTATGTTTATATCAGTAATGTTTGCCACCAAACATAACTACCAGTGTGCCTGTCAACTCTCAGCAATGTTTGTGACACCAAAATCCTGGGGATCAGGGATGTACACTCATCTACACAAAAAAGAACTCACCAAGAATAAGGACTGAAAATGTGTCAATGTAATGATGATATTAAGGTGATTACAATATTAGAGTGAAAAGAGACGTTCATTGAGTAAAACGGTACAATTGAAGGGAGGCTCTAGTAACCCTGTTAGGTCGTCTCTGGGTAGACTGTTGGGCAATGGAGGCAAACGGGTTCAGTACGGTATTCTGCAGCACATTTACCCAGATGTTGGAGCCGGATCTGTAGATCCTCATCCATCACATCAGTAGTTGAGGCAGTGTGATGCTCCCCAGCAAAGACAGACAAAGGTTTGTTGTGAAGGTGCCATCTATTTTTGGATGGTGATCAATGAAACTCTGGTCTCCTGCCTGGGCCGTCCAGAGCTTGTTTGTGCCATGTGCATGCCCTCATTGAATCACTGGTCCCAACAGCACCTAACAGCGAGATCAGAGCTGCCTAGATGGTGTGAAATCCCTCAGATGACGGGACCATCTTGTTTCTCTCACTCAGTCTGTCAGCTGGGACAAATGAGTGCCTCAACAATCTCACCAAGAGTTATGTTTACCCGAATGTAGCCACTGAGAGCTTTTTTTATCTGTGGCAAGACGGTGTCTTATCAGGCCACGCCTGTAATTATTTATATAGATAAAATGTACTCTCCAGCATATATCTATTGAAAAAGTAGTGGACAGATGAGAGAATGCAAAATGCTGGAAATGGAAGGGACAGGTGTAGTAATTACATATACTTAAAATCAGCCGTCAGTGTCACTCAACAAATCAAATGCAAATTTCAAGTTCAGTGCTGCTGTCCGTGCATCAGGCCTGGAAATGTATTAATGCTTTGCCTTGCAGTTGCACTTATCCACACTTGACTGCTCTGAATGCTGCTTCTGGGACATGTCACAAATCTACATCAATTCTGTCTTCCTTTTTAAATAAAATTACTGAAATTTCTTCAGATTGCACAAGTACCACACAACTCCCCGGTTCAATCTCGATCTGTGTAGTTTACATGTTCTCCCCGTTTCTGTGTAGGTCTTCTCAGCTTTTCTACTTCCCACATTCCAAAGACGTGTCTCTAAAGTGCCCCAGTGTGTGGTTGACTAGTATCATAACCTCGCTCCTGCAATAATCACTGATTTACATTTACATTTACTGCATTTAGCAGACGCCCTTATCCAGAGCGACTTACAATTTATACAATCTTACAATCCAAGCAGTTGTGGGTTAAGGGCCTTGCTCAGGGACCCTACTGTGGCAGCTTGGCTGATGTTGATGTGATGTTAATTGAATAAATGCCCTACTTCAGTTTTGATTTCTTTTGGTCCTTTTAGGTTAAAATACCTAATTTCCCACTGCCGAAAGTCTCTCAAGTGGACTAAAATAATGCTATGATCACATTGTCTATTTTTCTCCTCACAAGAGAGTACTTGATACACATGTCCTAGATGCAAATTCGCTTAAGTAATCTCTGTCTCTCCTAGATTCCAGGTGCAGCAATGGATCGTGTTAGCCTGCTTTGGCGGTTGAGACGTCGAGCCCGTAGAGGAGCTTTGTGCATGGCATTGTTTTGCATGACCATGGCTGTCTTGTATACACTGTGTGCTGAAAACAGTGTGCCAGTCACTGATGCCATCTTCGGAGTGAGAGCGAGGACTAGAGCTCAGCCTCGGGCACACTCTATTGTAAAGGTACATTAGAAATTTCCTTCACGAATCTGTGCCAAAGTACATGCGAGATATTCAGAGCTGACATTCCAGAAGTATTAAAGATTATAACTTAAAAAAATTTTTATGGACTTGTGCTGCTCTTTGTCAGACTGTGCTTGTATCATGTATTTTTCTTGTTGTTTATTTGGTATAAACCTTTTCTTAACTGCACCACTTCAGGCACCATAAACGCTCAGCTTTAAATCCTACAGCTGCTTTTCAGTGTGTTAGACTTGTTCTAGAGGCAAGTGATTTAAGTATGCATCATTTAAATACCATACGATTAATGAATGATCGCCTTAACAACCGAGGTCTTTGTGTAACTAATTACAATAATCTGTCTAAATACAAGTCTGACTTTTAACTCTGGACACTGCAGCTGGTCAAATATAAAATATTTTTTGCAGGTGTATTTTTACCTCCAGAGATATTTGCTCACAGACCACTGTGTTGTTAGAACACTGACATAAGTAGTGACGTTAAAATGTTGTACTCTGCCTAACATTAAGCGCTGGGCCACATACAGCAGGCAGTGGTAAGTACTGGTGGTTTGATGTCTGTCACTGTCTATCCACTACTGTAATTTTAGCATCTACTTGTTTGTCTGGCGGTTTCTCTGACAGTTATTCTTGATTTTCTTGTAAAAAAAAAAAAAAACCTTTATATTTATATTTAATTTACAGTAGCATAAAAAAACGATATGACTATGGTAATGTCCGGTCAATAACCAGTTTGATTAATGACCTGTTTAAGAACGTGCAATATGGTTGAAATTCAATCAGCATTAATGGAACCAAAATCTAGGGAGTAGGATGAGACTGACAACCACAATACGTAAGTGTATCATATAGATGATCTGTAGAAGTGGGCCTATATGGTATGTGTTGGCTTTGTGCATCTTACAGCTGATGCAGCGTTGTAAGATCCAATCCAGGCCGTTGTGGTTTAAGGGCCCAACAGTGGTACCTTGGCAGTGCAGAGACTTGAATGCTGGGCCTCCTTGTCCATAGATTTTCACCTTTACTGCTGCCCTATCATAGTCCCCTAATGGAACCTAATAATGCATGAATCAATAATTGTATTGCATAATAATGTTTATAAACAGTTTTAAAAAAACATGGAAATATGTGTTTTACCAGATAATGAACATTAAAATTAGCTAACGCTATACTTTACTTAAAGATGTTTTTACTGATAACTTGCAGGTGCTAAGAGGAGTGGGAACGAAGCCAATGTACACGGACCCACAGAAACTTCCAGGTGTCATTCCTGGAGATCCCCAAAAGCCTATTCCTGTTCTCACATCCTCCAACTACACGATCCCGCTAGGTAAGAAGGAACAGCAGACGAGGGACAAGGAGCAAAATGGGCTTTTTTCTTGGCTACTTGGCCGACCTATAAGACGAGCACTCGAGAGTGTCTTGGGCCCTAGAAGAGCTGATTTAGCCAGACTTAAATTCGATGATTTTTTCGGACCAAAGGGAGAACTAGGAAATATATGGAATGATGATATGTCCAGCAGTATGCTCAGCAAAAGGTTAAGGAAAGTCGTCCAGAACTACCAGGTGAGGTATTTCTGTCACTCACTAATCGATAATTCCCAGTCTAGATTGTAAAAAGTATGTCAACCTTTTTGTCATACTGGTAGGCCTTCCTTCAGTCGCATGTCTGCTGATCAGACCATTCTGAAATTTCTGGCATGCACAGCTCGTTAGGTCATGTTGTAGCATCTCAGTTGGGAACTAAGTTGGTTAATCTAAAAAAAAATAAAAAATTGAACTTTTTTTAAATTTATTGTTTAACCACAGTTTCAAAAGAAGAACGCACATTACACATTATGTTCATTGTATCCATATGCCATCTGTGCTGGTGCAGTAATCTACTGATAGGGCTGCTGCTGTGGTGGCAGGAAGACGATCTTTTTCTGGCCTTCCCTCCCTCAGATGACTTGTCTGTGAAGCACCTGACCTGGCTGAAGGAACAGCTGAGACTTACATTTGTTTGTCCACTGAGATGGCACAGTGTAATTAAACTGCTGTGCCATCTGTGTGCTCATGATTCTATCTGAGGATTTCCCTGTATAACTGGAATTTCTCTCTGTTATAGGCTATGAATAAATATGGTGTAAAACTCTCCGGCTCAGAGGGTGCAGTGAGACGGCATAAACTGAGTGGGCCTGAGCTCCTGTGCCAGTTAAAACAGCTGGTGAATATGACAACATTAACAGCAGATCTGGAGCCGTTTGCTGGATTTCCCTGGGCCTCTCAGCTGCCTACACGACCCCTGACGTCTGATATTGGCCCATTTAAAACCTGTGCAGTCGTGTCATCTGCAGGCTCACTTCGAAAATCTGGACTAGGAAAAGAAATTGGTGTGTACAAATATTTTCAGTCTGATTTATTTTTTTGTGCAACAAAGTTATTGATACTACTTAAAGGAAAATGGGATGTTAAACACACAGCTCGCCAGCTGACCAAATAGTTCACAAAACTTGTATATGTTATGTTATATGATGCGTTTATGCAAGCACAACAGACCAATAATACTCAAGGAACAAATTAAATGGACCCCAGAGAAATGAAAACCTGAGTGATCTTTCTCAGTTTCCCAGAGTGTGGTGTTGTCTTTTACACAGTAATTATATGGGTGTAGCTAGCGTTATTATGAATCCCGTGTAAAGCCTTTAATAATAGAGTTCATTTCAAAGTCCATTTCAAATGAATGAGACCATTGTGTTATTATATTTCTTAATTTTGTTGCCATTATAAAGTGGTAATAGTATTATAAACAACCCATAACACTTTGCATGTTGCTGGAATTTCAGGTGCTAAGTACATTTCCTCCACCCTTATCTTTATTTTATTGAATCATATCCTATGCTCTTAGGCATGAGAAGAACGGTGCCTGCAGCACCTATTCACCATTTTAAAATTCATTAGGGACTTGCATAGAAATAGCATTAATAAGTCATGCAAGGTTGCTGATGGTGACACGAGTCTGTCACAGACAGCACTAGGGTATGATCCTCCTGTATGGCACACTTAATTCTTAAAATTGAAACTAATTGTGTATAATTAAGCTAATTATACAAAGATATTTGTGTTTTTAAAGATATTTAATTTATAGAATTGTGTATGTAAAATTTAGCTGTACATAATAAGGATTCACAGTGCCAGAATTATAAGATGTTTGGTTATTTTTCAGATGCCCATGATGCAGTTGTTCGATTCAATGCTGCACCCACATTAGGCTTTGAGAAAGACGTAGGATCTAAAACTACAGTGCGTCTCATCAATTCTCAGGTGCATATAAGCTTTAAACTCCATGCATAGAAGATTAAAGGGACAAAAATAAACATTAAACTTTTTTAAGCATCTGGCATGTCTAACAATAGTTCATTTGAAGGTGATGGCATCCGAGGATCACCACTTCCTGTCCAGTTCTCTGTACAGTACGGGGACTTTAGTAGCCTGGGATCCTGCTCCTTTCTCATCAGATCTAAATGAGGTAAAGACATTATTTCCATCTCAAAGCATTAAGCATTCTTGGTGTTACTTTGTATGAAAGGATCTTTTATAATTTCATAACTATTTGAACCAGTAACTCTAATTATATAATATAATGAATCATGAACTCTGAAAATTAAACTTGAGAAATCAAATTCTGCACTCCATGTGTAATAGTGTAGCATAACTGATATCAATGCAACACTTGACCTGCCAGACCTTACCATGCTTCTTCTTGAATAGAACTTGAATAGTCAAATGAATAGTCTTGTGAGAATCTTCTAAGAATAGTGTTATCCAAATCCTGTAGGCAAATAATGTTTTGTTGATTTGAAAAGAAGTTTCTACAAATCGAAATCTTTCTCTTTCGAAAACCAATTATCAAATGTGATCTATTTCTGCAGATTTTTATGACTCATAAAAAAGTCAATTAAATTCTAAGTGCATATGAAAAACACTGTGCTCAAACATTTGTAGAAGTTAGATTAGTAAAAAAAAAATCAGTCCTTTTTAAAATGTTTTAATTCAGTTTATTTTCCATGAAAATCATGCGGAAAAAAAAATTCAGATGCATAAACCCAGTCCTATTAATGTTTAGTTTATGGACGTCTGTAATGTTTTTGCATCGCATGTAACTGACTGGTACAGCTGGTCATTACTGGTGTGCCATATCGTATCATTCGCAATAATACCGGCATAATAGTAAAAAAACTGTTTAAAACATTTGTATTGTGATATTCCAATATGTTTACATAATGATGTAATGTTTTTACCCAGAGTGTGATGCACATACATTACGTGATAGGCAGGGGCCACAGGTATGGCAGAAAGTGGTTCTGCAGTTCTGAGAAATGGGAGCGACTTCGGTAGTGTGGAGGTGGTTTTGGTACAAAATGTTGTACAGATGTTAAACAAACTATAGTGATATGCAAGCTATGCAAAAGGTCTATAACAACAAGGGGAGGGGGCAGGCATCAAATCGAAAGTCAAAAATGATGTGAGGTAAGATATTTCAAAGTCTATATATTTTGTTTCAATTGTATGTTCTTGAAATATTTCATTAAATATATTCTTATTGCAAAAGTACCCTAAAATGTGATATAATAAAAGGGCCATATCGGCCACCCATATTGGTCATCATCTCCAGAAATTTAGTGTACAGTTCATCATGCATATTTAAAGTAATGTACCTGTAGCTGCTATTTGAACTGTCTTTTTAATGAGCTGGCAGTATCTGTTTTTTGTATTGTTTTATTCTTCCTGGATTAGGAACTTAGGCAAGTGAAGAAAGAATGTTTTGCCACTTCTTTGTTTATTCAGTTTGACTAGCATTTATGTGCTTGAAAATGAATGGCGATTGACAGTGGAAAAACTTTTTTTTTTTTCTAACAAAAGTCAATGTTGGCCTGTTAAATCAGATCTGGATGGGATTCAGAACCACTTAGAAGGGTGAAAAGCAGTCATTTTTTTAGAGGAGGACAGAGAATAACGGCCACATTGCTAATTATACGAGAATACAATGTCAATTTTGTTGTATTGGGCTCAAGACTGTGAAATGCTATAGAAACACAAAAAGAAAGGACTAAACATTAACTTTAATTTCGAGCTCTCTTTATCTTATAGTGGTACAACAAGACGGATTATCCAATATTTAAACAATTCCAGTGGTATCGACGGCTTCACCCTCAACAGCCATTTTACATCCTGCATCCCAGTGTGGAGTGGCAGTTGTGGAAAAGGATCCAAGAAAACATGGCTGAGCCAATCCAAAAAAACCCACCATCTTCAGGCATGTTAGGTAGGTTATGTTTAGCTTCTGAAATATTTCATTGACAAACAATCTACTTTTCAAAGGTATTTTTGTCTTATGATTACAGAAACAGCAAATACAAATAATACTGTGGTGCATTTTTATATGAAGTCAGTTTTGTATAGCACACTTATATATCCCAGTTGTGTATATCAGCACTCAGCAGCTTATGAAACAAGCCAACTTTCACAGCGACACAGGTTCACGTCCTGTCCTATACACAAGCATATCCTTACTGAGCCCTATACTATTTCTGGCTAGGGCCTTACATAAGGCTCTTAAAATGGCCTTGATTCTTTGTGCCCTGGATTTCAAGATTTTGTAAACACTCCTTTGACATTCTGCTAAATGTTGAGCTGATTGCATCTTGGAATTTTTGCAGAATTTTCTCTTGTACTTTTCCAACATGTTCAATTGGATGCAGATTCGGTGAGTGGGAAATCAGCTGAAGAACACTGATTGTCATGTTTATTTTATCCAATCCTGCTTTATAATGCTGGAAATAGCCATTGGAAAGATGCCAAATAGAATAAGTTGTGACATTGTGAAGGGATGCCCAAGTAAGCAATGATACTTCAGTCTGTGGTATTCAGACTTTAATGTTAAATAAGTAAATAAACATGTAGGTGTACAGGTGTTCCTACTGAAGTGCTTACTAAGTGTGTATATACTATACATCGTTCCCTCGCCACTTCGCGGTTCACCTTTTGCGGACTCGGTGCATCGCAGGTTTTCAAAAAATATTAATGGAAAAAATATTTTCACTGTTTGGCGGGTTTTTGCGGGAACTCAATCTGCACAGGTTATGTTATAAATCATAAAATATAACGATTTACAGTAAATAGTGTATTTGCTCAGCAGATGAATACTCACTAAATACCAAAAACGAGAAGTAAGACTAGAGCTTTGGCCACCTGAGTCGCTACTTGCCGACATGACAAGTTTTTATCTGCGGTGTTGTGTTCACTGTTTGTGAAACTTTCATTATAGACTGAATTAATTCAAGCCCTACGATGCCACCCAAACGTTCTGCAAGTTTTACAGCTAAAATAGTGTATAAATACATAAATATAGCGGCCCTACTTAGCAGATTTTTGTTTATCGCGAGTGGTCCTGGAACCTAACCCCCGCCATAAACGAGGGAACACTGTATATGCAAAGGTTTTTGGAGACCCCTTATCATTTTTGCGCTATGCTATTTCAGCAAAGCTCACTTGTACCAAAATTAATAATATAAAGCATACATTGGATTCTCCATATACAAACAGTGGCAGTCAAACAGGTTCTGCTTACAACAAGTCAGCCCGTCATCCTTCTCAGCATTATTTTGTATTGTTTACAGTTCAGAAATAAAAAGAAATGACTTTAATCACATGAAGTGAAAAAATTATAATTATGAGAAAATCATCAAAACGTATCCGATTGAATCGAGTAGTGTCTGCATAGCTGTTATATCTACTAATACAAATATAACTTGAATGGCATATTGGCAAACCACAAATTCTGCTGTTTCACCTAGGGACAGTATTGATGATGTCACTATGTGACGTCGTCCATGTTTACGAGTTCCTGCCATCACGGCGAAGGACTGAGCTCTGCCATTACTACCAGCGCTTCAGTGATGCTGCTTGCACCCTCGGCGCCTACCACCCTCTGCTCTATGAGAAGAATCTTGTGAAGAGGATGAACCAGGGCTCAGACCTAGACATAATCAATTACGGCAGGGTCAAGCTGCCTGGATTCGGGACCTTTAACTGCATGCCCAATTATACATCTTCTACACGTTCCAAGAAACACTGAACTGAACTGTATCTAATTGCTCTTTAAACTGAGAATGTAACCATATCTTTGGTGCATGATTTAATGTTTCAGCACTTCAAGATCACTAGATCTTGTGCCACTTCTTTTTTTTTTGTGTGCACTGCCCTACTTGGATAAGCTGTAAGTTTTATCAGTCAAAAGTTATGGTAATGAGCACTTATTTACAACATCATCAGTCCAGAAAAAACATATATTTATTATTTGAAATACTATGTGTGTCATAAGCTCCAAATGTGTATTCACCTTTAAAACACAGGCCATCCTGCCTAGAAAATCCTGCTAAATGTGTCTTGAGATTGGGTTCCTGTCTGCATTTAGTTTGTGTGCATCTATTGCCATTGAACTTACTGCTCCATGTATTTTCACAAGTTTTTGATAGAAACAATGTCTGCTGATTTCGCTGGCAGAGTGCACCAGAACTGCTAACTTCTTTGAACACTGGTCCTTTTGATCGATAGGTTGCACATGGGGTCACAGAGCATCAAACCTGTTCGGCATTTGTTGGTCTGAGATTGAGGTGTATGCAGAATATATTTAGAGCAGTACTGCCATAGAAAAGATACACCAAAGGGACACGGAGTGGCACATATCACTATGACAGAAGGGGCACTAATTAAAGCAAGTGATAAAATTTGGTACTCACTATAGATCCAGCAAAATCACTAGACCACGGTCCCTCTGACAGGTTGTTGGGGTATTAGAGCAGCAGATACATTATCAAACAGGCTCCCAAAAACTGGTGGCAAGAGTACGTACCAAAAAGGCTTTGATGGGAAATCTCAAAAAACACACTGGAGGTATATTTACCTGACACAATTGGTACTTTGAAGGTTAAAATGGGATTAACCAAATGTGAAAGAAGAAATGACACATGAAACTACTTTTGTCAACAAAGCCTGGCTTGTGAGGCAATGAGAAATTCAGATGTTTACGTTATACCAATTTTAGCCAAATGGCCTATCAAGAGTTGCTATCAAGTATTGCTTCATGGATGAAGACCCAGATGACCCATTTACTGTTTTTCTAGCTTGTGTGTCTGTTTTGGCATTTAACCCTGTTCCACATGTTTTAAGTGGGATTGTGGTCCAGCATCCTGTTGGACAATCAAAACAACCAAGATTTGCTAACTTCCTTTGAATGGTGTCATGTTGCAGTACCAAATCTAGCTAGTGATACCCTGTAAAGACTTTAAACGCTCTCAGCTGAAAACTAAAACCAAAAGGCTCATTTTGTCCTTTTTGAATGGAACCAAAAGTTGTTGACTTATAAGGAGCAGTTACAGATCACCTGTCTAGTGTTTTATGAGATTGTAAAATGATTCCGCACACGAAAGTGATAGGAACATATGGGATATAAAATGTTCTAATTTTAGTTACCATTAAAATTATTGGTTGATGTTTATGCTTTCTTAACCCCTTACCAGCCCCAACCCAGCCCTGATATGCTGAAGGATTGATTTCTGTTTTGGGATTGACCTAAAATTGACACAATGAGCATCTGTGTATAAAATTCCCTTCACTTAGTTTTACCAGTCAAGATGCTTTTCGTTTTCCCACTATTATTTCTTTTAGTTTTATACCAGAGTTACAAGTTGTATTTTCTCAAAAACATGCCACTGTATTTATTTATAAAGCTAATTTATTTTGTGTTAAGCATTCATAGAAACCAAAGTTATTGTAGATGTGCAGTATTTGTTTTTACAGTGGATTCCAATTGAGAAGACCTACGTAACTGCTTTTCTACTACAGTCTCAACTGTCTGTACTGTCAAAAGTGGAAACTTCTGTTGATGTAGCCTATCCACCTCAAGTTTAGACTTGTGCTTTCTGAGGTGCTTTTCTTCTCGCCACAATTGCTCAGTATGGTTATCCTTAAGCTGTCTGTCTATTCTCTGTTAACCTCTGTCATCAACAAGGTGTTTCTGGAAGTACACCTGCCATGCACTGGATGGTTTTTCTTCACTGGATCATTTTGAATAAACTCTAGATACTGTTGCACATGAAAACGCCATAAGATCAGTTTGTGCTGTCGACATGCAGTTCAATCCCAAACTCAGACTCTGCCTGCATGATGTCCTGCTCATGTCTGTTTACTCCAATTTCTTCCCACATTCTGAAAACATGCATTAGGTTTCTATGCTAAAAAAAGAATAGTGGGAACAAAGACGGTCTTGGCTGGATACATTTTTGGCGAAAGAGCAATTATATATAATTTAAAATAATAGATGATATTTTTTACAGCACTGTTGCTTAAAAGTAAGCTATGCATGTGAACTTCAACTGAAAAAGAGCGGCATATGTACAGTATTTAATTGTATTTTCTCAAGTTTGTTTGAATAAGCTAATTTATTTTGCTATATATTAACATTCATAAAAAAAACAAAGTTCTTATAGATGCGAAATAAGCTTCTTTTACAAAGGGTCCACGCTAGGAAGACCTACAATATAGCTTGATGACTTCACACTATTGTGGAACTATAGCTTTTGGGGGAAAATCTGCATGCTGATGTGCTTTTTGAACATGTTTATCCACTTCTCAATGTTCAATTTCAGAACTGAAGAAGCTAATGTAAAGCATGTAATTTTTGTAGCTGTCACTGTCTGAAGAATAAACTGGACACAACCCCCTTAGTTATACAGTGGTTACAGTAAACTCCAGGGAGCCCAGGAGCCTGGGTTGATGTTTTGTGAATTTTAAAACTGAGAAATAAAATCTCTATAGGAAACATGTATGTTGTTTCCTGTATTTTGCATATTGGAGCTGGATTCTTGGTCTTCCTGAACTGCATTCTCCAAAATAGGGGGCAGACCCATGCAACTGGTTTTAAACCAGCAGTATTTGTTCTGATATGGAGACAACAAAATGTCATTTGCAAAAGACTGTAAACTTTATTATTTTTTTTGCATTCATTCCCTTTATTTCTCTAAGTGCAATATTGTTGTGTATAATTCCTATAGCAGCTATATAATAACTTGATACAGATAATGTATCTGTACATACATTTAGCTCACCTTAAGAGAATAGCGATATACATAAAACAACATCATTTCGTAAAATCTGCTTTCTTGAATCCTTAAGTTACTACTGAGCTAAATTGCCGTGGGCAGTTTTAGCACTGCATTTCACTACCTCGTTTAGACAAGCTAGTGACAGTTTTAGCATCTGTTCAGTAAACCAACCTCATTCATAAACCAACATTCAACACCTTACAATCCAAGCGTCCTCTCCTAGTCCAAGGTAAAACGTTTGCCAGGTTGTTCTTCTGTAGCTAGAAAGCATGTTTTTTTCACTTGTCACTATAAAACGTTTGTGTTTGAATTTATTATTACATGGTAAATAAATGTACAGAATAAACAGTGTTTCGTATGTTTCATACTTTATAAACTGAGGCCATTAGTTAGTTCCTCACATTTGAAACATGTACCAGAATAAGCTCCAGCACCCTGACTGGGATAAACAACTTTGAAAATGAGTCAAATTGATTTATGTAGCGCTTTTTACAATGGGCTCAAAGCAGATTTACAATATTATATTATCTTAAAAAGCCAATCACAAATTGAGCAAGCCTAGGGCGACAGTGG
>JAUZSU010129180.1:0-16987 GCA_034780255.1 Parotocinclus maculicauda
GTGGAAAAGTCTCCTGTGGTCTGATGAGTCCACATTTCAAATTGCTTTTGGAAATTATGGACATCGTGTCATCTGTGCCAAAGAGGTAAAGGACTGTCCAGATTGTTATCAGCTTCAGCAATTAGTTCCCAAACACTTATTAAGTGTTGTTAAAAGGAAAGGTGATGCAGCACTGGTAAACATGCCCCTGTCCCAATTTCTTTGGAAGGTGTTGCAGGCATTAAATTCCAAATGAGTGAATATTTGCAAAAATCTATAAAGTTGATCAGTTTTAACGTTAAATATCTTGTCTTTGTAGAAATTATTCGCAAGTAATTGTATTCTGTTTTTATTTATGCTTTACACAACATCCCAACTTCATTGCAATTGGGGTTTTACTTAATATATATGTATCATGGCAGGGAAGCATTCTTTCTTCTCTGGTGAGGAGAAAGTGATGCTAGGCAGAGCTCAGTTGTGCAGCACAATACCGACTCTGAATGGGACTCATAAACAATCTCTGCATTGTGTAATGTAACGTTTCTGTGGGGGGAAGAATTCTAACAGCTTTTTCAGGCTCTGTGTGGTTGGACCTTAATGTAAGCTGGTATGCAGTGGACAGTAACATACTGCATAATTATATATATGTGCATGCCATATTTCAGAAGACAAAAGGATGCAAATCATTGGGTCCCTGATGACCTGGCATTAACATTTTAGAAACAATCTAACACAGAAAACTTGGTGGAACCTCTTTCATAAACTGCGTCAGCTGGGCGCTTGGGGTGAAGTGGGAACAATTGCAGGTCTGTTTTAGATTTTTATGGCATTTGAGCAGAGCAACACATCCACTGGAGGCCTGTACCACAGTACTCACAAAAACACAGAGACGGACAGACAGACTGCCTCTTACCCTCTGAGTACCCTCTGACTCCAGCAGGCAATAAAAACATTACATTACATACACTTCCTCTCAGACAGATTTCTAGCTCATAAAAAACCTAAATCAATTGTGTAATGGTAGTGATTTTTGTCATTTCACATGAAAATAAACTTGAGGTCAAATCTTTACAGCAATCAATCAGCAGTCAATCAAGTCTCTACTACAGTCAAATGCAGAAAACTCCATGTTGAACATTGTTATAATTAATTATTGTATTTATTAATTAATGTATACAAACATGGTGCTCCAGTAGTTTAATTACACAAAGAGTTGTTCACACAAGCATATAGTGAACAAGTTAACAAGAAATTCTGAGTAATGAATGCAGGACATTACGTAATATTGTGCAGAGGCTTAATACACAATACGTGTCTTATTAATACACTTTGTATATAATATTTGTGTGGTGTTGGTAAACTTTGAGAAAGCAAGTTTCTAATGCAAAAAATTTGATTTCTTGAATGCACATGTTCATAATACCTGACACAAAAAACTGACCAATCAGATGGAAACAGACTGGTGGGCTTTATTCGGGAAGAAATACAAGCAAGGCTTTAAGGAAACCTTAAACAAAGTACTGTGAATATTGTTAAATGTTTTTAAAAGGTTTTAAATGATACAATTTATCTCAGTTAGACCTATACAGGCATACATGTTTATCCTCTGCTTTGAATTATTTAAAGCAATTACAAGTGTTGTGGATGTGGTTGTGTCCAGAAGGTTTTAGAGGTTTTTTTATTTATAAGAATCTTAACACCCATTTAAACTGAAAAACAAAAACACAAGACTCCTATTTTAATGCATATGGCATCAGGCTGCATTCAGAAAGCTTAGAAGTTTGCATCATATCTGCAGAGTCTGTTTTTCTGGGATTTTTTAATAGCTCTAGGCTCTGTAATATTCACCCAAATTGAATATCTTGCTGGTTTTCTTTCTGGAACTCTCTGACTTTTAGTGGCATTTCATATCTCTAGCTCTTTTCACCTCCCTCAGCGCTGAGCCTTGCCACACAAAGACTCTGCTCTAATGAAAGTGCCTAATGAAGCCATGCTCTCTCTCTGGAACATTCCAACCTTTCTGTACTGAGGGGTCAGCTGCCTCACGTTCCCTACAGTCTCAGTTCAGCTTCAGGGTGCTGTTAGGCAGAAGGTGCAGGAGGAGGGGTTATGCTACAGTTATCGTGGGCAAAATTACTTCTGGGCCTCTAACAGACAAGTGAATTAAGCAATTACTGGTCATACAAAGTCTCTGCTAATGAGCTTTCATTCTTAAGCCATTGGCCAACATTTACTCACGCATGATGTACTGCGGTTATGACTGTGCCTATACAAACAGAAGAGGTTTTGCTTGATCAGAGAGATGAGAGACTACAACACCATATCTGTAGCCGATGGAAATATTTTTATTCTGTCTTGATTGCTGTAAGATTTACATATTAAAGAACATTGTTAGAGAGCATTATGAATAATAGACATTGCTAAATGTGAATGCTGACATTTTCGCATCATGCTAGGTTAAAACAAGTTAGTCAGCATAGTTCTACTTATCATTTGCCTTCCTGACAAGTCTGGGCACTTAGACGCTGCTGGGCTTTTCATGAACTGTTCACAAACACTAGGTACATGCCTACAATACGACTTTGGCACTAGCAGATATACTGCTCACAAAAAGGAGGGGATACTTCAAAAAATAAGATCTCCCATAATAAAATATCCCCTATTTTTTGTGAGCAGTGTGTGTTACATTTGAACGCATAAATATTTACATATTAATCACCATAAAATACACATTACAAAATATTAATTTTCATTTATATGCATAAAATCAGAAATAGTGCACATTTCTGATCATACATCATACATACATAATTACAGCACTAATTATCAATTAAACAGATTGATTACTGTGGCTTGGTAGGGGGAAGCTGTTAAGTCACGCTATGTGCATTTTCACTACCACTTCCTGCACACTAAAAAAGAGCTGCATACCAAGTATGACAGTAGCATAACAATAACAATGTCAATGCTATAAGATCCAGTGTCTGCAACTGAGAGAAAAAGATTAACACTTTCCTGCTACTGCAGTCTTTGGTAGTATAATTTTCAAGAGGCTTTTTATGATATGAATTAGCCGTAGACCTTGAATAATCATGAATGTTAACTGTACTAGGAATTGCATGTGGCCAAACAATGTGTCACAGTGTGGTTTAGACATGACCTTACTACTAGAAGCATTTAATGTGCTTCCAAATAACTGCTATCACCACTGTGTGAACAGAATCAATTTCAGATGTTTTACAAAGAACAAAACAACATGAGGCTTAGGTAGGATTTAACATTTTATACAGTTGGGGATGTGTAACCTTATAAAGCTGGGTCCTTGATGTGGTGGGCTTTTATGTTAGACCACTGTTTAACATGTCAGGTATGTTTTACTAGAAATTAAAATAGGTTAAATTAACTATCTTATGCAAACTCAATTCTTATGTTTTCACTTGCTTAACTATTTTGTTGTGTATCCAGTGGTGGCCATATGGTGCAGTATCATGCCACTAATGTGTAATTTTCTCTTCTCCAGAGTGAAGTACTTTGTAGTAGCATTGATGTTTATCCTTCATAAGTCTTTAATGATTGTGAATCAAGTTAAGCATGTTTGTGGCTAAAAGGGAACAAAGTAGGGAACAAAGCCAAGTACAGTGTCAGGTTTAATTAATGCCTTGAGGTAGGAATGGGCTTTACCATTTTCGGCTATTTTAGGCAGTCTTATGTGGGCTGCTACTGGAATCATGTAGAGGAAATGCAGCAGTATATAATGCATATGTTCTATGTATTTTGTTTGGTTTGTTTTATATATAGAACCTTCTATGTTTATATGGAAATACTGTTTTTTTTCATTAATTACAGCTGTCTTTTGTGCATCCAGAGGCTCTTGTGTCATGCTGCTGTGGTTTAGACCAACCCCTTCACTGAGAAGTAGAGCAGTACGCCTGTCACAGGCAGTCACTAGTGAGTCTTTTGTTGAGATTCATGCAAATGTAGCATTTTCATTTCCATTTAACACTAAATCAGCCCAGACATCGGTGTACTATATGCTAGACTGATGACTTAAATGCCAAACTTGCATTTCATTATGGAAAATCCAGGTTTTAGTTTTTTTTTCATGTTGAACCAGCACAGAAGACATTTGACATTATTGTCTGGTTTAGCAGAATTTATCCACAGCAGGTTATTTCACCTGATCTGACCTTTAAATGTGGCCTTTGTGGTTTCTACATCAGCTACTTCATATTCCACTCATATTGTATTATTCAAAGACTTTAAAATAGTCCACCTAATCTGGAATCGGTATTGAAACACTGTAGTGTAGTGAGAATGGAGACACCTGCATTATTAAATGTCAACCAGACAAGATGTTCAATAATTGAAATGTCTTGATTTTTATGGAAACAAAAGATCATGGCAGATAATTATTTTGCATAAAATAAATAAGAGTCTCAGTGGAATACTTTGCTGCCATCTACAGTCAAGTGATTTGTACCACTGACATCGAAACGCTCTGCAGTTCTCCAGTTTTATTGTATCCGCCAGGAACAGTTTGGTCTGAATCACTTTTGTAAACAAGTCTCTCATAAAGGAAAAGTTTGACTTGTATTTTAATGATGCTTGCAAACTTATCCCTTTTGGTGAAGTGGGATGACTACACAAACTGGAAAAAATAATGTTGTTACAAAATGTTATGATATTTTAGTTGTCTCTCACATAGGATCATGTGTTCTCTACCTGATCCTGGTCTCTCACCTCATCTTCATGCATCTTAGGGAGATTTCTAATGTGCCACTGTTATTGCTTTGTGTCAATGCCTTATCATTAAAAGAACGAATTGTCAAGCTGTATCTGAATATGTTTAGCTTGTTCCATTGTAAATGAATCATGAGTTTCAACCGCAACAATACCATAACCACCTGAGGCTCCAAGAAACCTTCGTTTTTCTGAAAAGGTAATTTAATAAATACGTTAATAAATAACTATAGTAATACAAATAAAACAAACATTTACATAAAGTAGTGGTGATGGGTTGTATCAGTTATATAGCCTATTTTGTCTATTAACTTCAATATTTTTGAGAAAATGTATTAATTAAAGGATCAACTGCCAAATCAAATATATTTCTACTAATGCTTCAGTTAAGACACCTTCCACATACACTGCCTGGCCCAAAAAAGGTCATACACACACACACGCATACTAATATATTATTTTACTTTGATTAAAGCACGCATTCACTGTGACAATTTCCACAAGCTTCTGCAGTGCCACAACATTTATTTCTGTCCAGAGTTGCATTAATATTTCCCCAAGACCCTGATGGGAAATTTGGAACACTGCATGAAATCCTCTCTAGCACAAGATTCTCAATGGGATTCAGGTCTGGACTCTGTGGTGGCCAATTCATTTGTGAAAATGATGTCTCATGCTCCCTGGACCACTCTTTCACAATTTAAGCCCGATGAATCCTGGCATTATCGTCTTGAAATATGCCTGTGCAATGAGGGAAGAAAAAATCAATTGATAAAACAACCTGATCATTCAGTATATTCAGAGAGTCAGCTGACCTCATATTTTGGACACATAACTTACTGAACCTACAACCACTGGCAAAAATTATGGAATCACCACTCTTGGAGAATCGTTTAATTTTAATTTTGTAGAAAAATGTTAATCATGGAGACATGACACAAAACTTTTTTTTTTTTTCAAAATTTCAACCTTTTGGCATTAAGAAAACAATAATAACTAAAAAAAAGAAATATAATTGCGGCAGCAACCCCAGATCATAGCACTGCCCCCACAGGCTTGTACGGTAGGCACTAGGCATGATGGGTGCATCACTTTAGCCACCTCTCTTCTTACCCTGATCTCTGGAACACAATAATTAGACCACATGGCCTCCTTTCATTGCTCCAGAGACCAATCTTTTGTTGTTAAGACTACACAGCTGTTCAGTCCCAGTCCATTGAGATCCATTCACATTGTGCATGTGGAAATGAAAAGTATTACTTTCAATATTAAACATATCCCTGAGTTCTATTGTGTTTTTTCTAGGATCTGATTTCACCAAACTTTTAAGCGATCGCCGATTTCTGATCTGATCTGATTTCTGATTTTTTTGGTCCTTGAAGATGATGCTTCCTGTCCTTCCTCTCTTCTTAATAATGCGTTGGACAGTTCTTAACCCGATTTTATTAGTTTCAGCAATCAGCAATTTCTTTAGATGTTTCCTCTGTGTGTTGCAAGCCAACATTTTGACCCTTCTGAAACAGAGCATCTTTTTTTTTTGTGATGACAGGATGTCACTGTATCAGTTAGCATTAAATAACTTGCATGCAATAATTACCCAATGGGATGTCCTTACATATTTGCTTAGCTAAATCCATCCCTTCATTAGCTTCACCCCAGAGCATATTGTTACACTTGCATATAGTTGGTGCCTTGCAATTACATGTAAGATATATTTGACTAATACTGCCACCGTTTTGTTGATGTTTAGCATTCAGTGTCTGTCTGTGTGTGTTTGACCCCCTTTACATTCAGCTGACAGCCATATTTATACATCTTCAGACATGCCAGATTTGGACCTGACGTTGTTGGGAAATGCCAAGACATTGTCATGTCTGTTACATTATGTTATTGTAACTGTTTAGTGTAATGATTTTTTCTAGTAGTTCTATTTCAAGCATTTATTGATTTCCCCAACAAATAAGTGAGTTGCATTTTTTCCTCTTTATGCTTATGGCAATTGTGCATACATTTCTGATGCAGTACAGGGAGTGTCATTTGAAAACTTGCTTAAATAAAATACAGTATATCAATACAGCAGCACAAAAGAATAAATATTCAAATATTCAAAAATAAATATTTAAATAAAGAAAAAACTGCAGAGATCACAATACACTGAACCAGATGTAGTAAAAAGTTTCCTCAATGCCTCTCTGTCGGTTTTTATAGTCTGTATTCCATTAAACTCAATTAAATTGTGTATTCTGTTTTCTCCTACATAATTCTAAACAGTATATCACTGACTACACATTTAAATTTCTTACAAAATACTGTGAAAGGATATCCTAATGAGCATGGACAGGATAATGACCTCTAGGATCTTTTCATGGACTCAAAGCTTTGTAATAATAGAACTCCTTTAGTATTTGATCCAAGTAGGTGGATGGGAACACAACAATAAACTTGTTCCAAAGAGAGAGCAGCTCATTATTGTGCAGCATTTCAGAAACTCAACATTCTCCAGCATTAAGCACCATGTCATTATTGTAGTCATATTCACAGTTGAGCAGAATACTAAATATATGCAGTCGTGTACTCTGTTAAAATAAATTATATGAATTATAATTGGGTTTTTTCCTGATGTGACAAATGTGAGTACAAAGGAGTGCATCAAATTTCATCAGAGGACCTAGTGAGCACTTTCATGAGAGCTTTTTCAGTAAATGGAACAAATTGTCTTGTTACATCATTGAACAAAAGGTACAAAAAATAAATAAACCTCTAGATTTTTTATGAAGTACAAAACAGTGAGACAAGTTGTAATAAAAAAAATCCCTCTGAGAGTACCTGTGTTGGGGAAGGAAATTGAGAATTGGGATGTAAAGTTTGAAAGGTCTGCTTTTGAAAGATCAATGACCTTTTCAGGATGGTCTCTAGGTGGCAGAGATGCTCAGACGACCAACCCATTTTAATGTATTGTTTTATAGTAATAACATCACTACTTACTGATTTATTCCTTCACATTACCACTACATATGAGACGAACCTAAGACATTTATGCTTAAAACAGTGAAAACAGCCAGATGGATGGATATATCCAAAGGGATACATGTAATGAACAAGCCACTAAAAACCCTAAAGGCAGAAGGCAGAAGATACTGGATAAACCCTAGCAATGTCATCGCAGTTGCTTTGCCAGGACTTAATTATTATAATAATTTCAGCAGGGTATGACTCCAGCTGTCCACAGTGCAGCAGCATTCCCCAATAGTGTTAATATTCATCATTATATTGTAGAATACCATAGAAGATCATATTGGAGAAGAAATAAACCCATTACTATTTGATGGATAATTGTCTATGCTTCAGCATTTAGTCATCCATTCATTATACTGTTCACAAAAAGTTGGGAATATTTCAAACTGAATACGAAGCAATAAAAAATATGCCTTCGATCTTTTTTATTACACAAGAACATCAGAAAAGCAAATGAAAATAAGGATTGTTGTTCTATAATGCAAATGAGATGCAAAACCACATTTTATTTAATTTGTGAAAATGCACTATATAAAAAGTGCTAAAAGTGCTGGAGTGTCTGAACATTCCCTGGTCTTGAAAGTGCACATCCTGCAATTTCCCAGCTCTTCCAATGCCTCTGCAACATGATACTAACAATGATCATGTTCTGATATGGCATGAAGGAGAAATACGGGAGAACCCACATTTATTGCGAGAAATTGACTCCTTTTTTTGTGGTCATGGAATCATGGTTTGGGCATCAGCATTGGTGGTCGTACTTAGCTCCATGTCATTGGAAATGGATTGCTGACTGCTCTCAGCTACAAAGATGAGGAGTTCTCCAGGCCTGAATCCTGTTGAAGATGCTTGGGATGTACAGGGAAGACGTCTGACAAATCATCTAATGTCTTCCACAACACTTCTTGAGTTTCTTGCATCTCGTTTGCACTTTATTTGACTTTTTCGATTATCTTGTTTAATGAAAGGAAATTAAATGCTTCTTTTTTAATCACTTCATATTCAGTTTGAATTATCTCCTAATTTTTGCGAGGTGTGTATATTGTAATATCTTAACTAGTAAAGTGATTCAAGATGCACCAGTAGCATCACTATTCCTTGTTTGGCGGGTGAGGGGTTTGAGGTTTATTCCAAGTTACATATGTAAACATTATATACATAGAAATAAACCTATTGCTAGGGTATAAATACATTTTTATTTGTGTTTTAATTGTAAGGTACACCAGGTGTACTGGACACAGGTGTAATGTTTTGTGTAGGCATTGTTAAACTGTGTCTTGATAGTATAAGGTAAGGTAAGGTAGGTGTGGAGCTTTCATTGAAAAAAAAAATGCATTGCTAAATGAATTGTAATAAACTCATAAGAACATGAAGTGGGGTATATACATAGGTTTGGACAATATGGAATAAAGTACTCTGTCTGGAGAAGTTCCCAACTGCTGATTTTTATTTACATCCAGTTGTAATTATCTTAAAATTTCACTTATAGCTATGAAAAAATTAGGAGGTCTGGACCTTGGATGCCCCATAGCTGACTGCCGGCATGATTGTGTCTGCATTAAATTGTTAGCTGTGTACTGGAGCATCGGCACACGTGTTGATAACTTTATGCACTTTCAGTTGAAGATATGTCAGTGCTTGTGTTGTTTTCTTAAATTATGTCTTTGGTGATAACTTGAAAACCCCATTTAGCAACAGTTTTGAGAAGTGGTTCTGTTTTGGCAGGATTTATGGAGTCTTCTAGATAAAGTCACAATTACTTTAATACAGGTTACTCAGTTCATTAGTAGGAATGAAATGAAACCAGAAGAAGAATGGCTTTATTTTACTTATTAATATAATTTATTAAGGGAAAACTTAAAAAAACTATTTTGCAATAAGTTACTGTATACCCATGGCTATCTTCTCACAACTACAGTACTTGGGAGTCATGGCTTCTGTGGTTTTATATCATAAATCAGTTTTACTGACTTACATATTGTTTATATCATTTTATATCAAATCAATGTTTACTTAGAAATTTTATGAAAGACAGTATTTTAATCTGAAAATAACATTTTAGTACAACACAATACTAAGCAGGGTGTCTCACTGCCGTACAGAGCCTTAAAGGTTTCTATAGGATATTGGTGCTGAGAAAATGCCATTGGTAAATGCAGCCCAGTGGGGTAGAATGAAAAATTAAATCTGCCCCACATGTGCCAGACAGTAATAGATACTGTCAGGTGCTTGTGGGGAAGACTTTATTCAATACAAACATCACAAGCGCCGACGATAGAGCTTCAGCAGAAAGTGTATTACGTAGACTCATGCGCCAACGATTCAGTATACAGTTTTACACTTTCAGATCCAAACCTCGATAATTTATTTAGAGGGTAAAATAGGGGTTAAAGCTAAATAACACTGGATAAGAAATAAAACAGTGGTTGAGATTCTCTTCTTCAAGATGAGTGATAACCTAATTCAGTTTAGACTTTTGATTTTATTGTCCACCGTGTGGGGGAGTTGTGAATAGAAGTTCAGCCACTTGCATCATCAGCACTTTCACTGACAGCAGTTCAGTAATTTAATTTTCCATGTAAGAAAAAGCAGTCCTTATTTTTAAATTGTAAGAAACGTTCAAAACCATAAGGAAACATGTTAAATATTTACCTTATGGCCATGATGAAGTCTAGGCCATTTCTTTTATATTAGTAGGTAAGCTAGCATTTCACTTAGTGCCAGTAATATCAATACTTCTAAGCCTATGAAACATTTAAAAGTCAAATCAGTAAGTGAACATATGTGTATAGTGATAAATGTTTTGAGTGGCATTAGTCTCAAGCATTTTTCTTCTACACTGCTTGGAAGTAACAGCTATATTATAGGGATATTTCCTCATTTCTATGAACAGTTGTGTTTTTAATAGCTGGTTAACTTTACAAGCCTAGTTGAATTATCATGCTTGTTGCCTTAGAAATATAAATTACAGATAATGTACGTCTGATATATTTTCACTTCATAGCAACTATGAAAGCTTCACACCTATAGTGGTGCTTGAAAGTTTGTGAACCCCGAAGAATCCGTTCAGATCCAAAAACATCATTAGTCTTAAAAGTCTTTAAATTAAAGAGAACCCAATTAAACTAATGATAATTTTGTATACATGGTAATTTATGTAATAAGGAAAATTATTAAAAATTACATATCTCAGAGTGGCAAAAGTATGTGAATATTTGCTTTCAGTATTTGATGTGACTCCCTTGTGCAGCAACAACTGCAACCAAGATGTTTCTGGTACGTGTTGTTCAGTCGTGCATGTCAGCTTGGATGCTTGGATGCTCTAATTGCTCTATACAGAACAGCTTTAACTCTGAGATGTTGACTGGTTTAAGGTCAGGACTATGACTTGGCCGTTCCAAAACTTTATCTATAACCATTCTTTGGGAGACCAACTATATGTTTAGGATCAATTTCTTGCAGCATGTACCACATTCTTTTTCACACATATTATCCAAGTACAGATATACTTACATTTTCCTTCAGCATTAGCCAGTTATAATTCACCATTAAGACCACCAGAGCCAAGCCCAAGACAAGACACAGGCCTGGACACATCAAGTTAATATCAAGACCAAGACCTTTAGTAGTCAAGTTTGAGAGACGAGGCTGAGAGCAGACTACAATTTTTCATCAAACAAAAAGAAGAAAAAAACATGGGAAAAATTCACTCTACATTTGGTATAATATAATGATAATAATTAAAATGTCATTATAAGTCCTAGCTTCAGATTCTAAAAAATAAAATGTTTGTTGATTGGATACTGAAAAGGAGAAGAACCGTATCTTGTTTTTCCCTGTTATCTAAGTGCGGATTTTATTTAGGCAAGTAGAGAAAGGTTTTATTCAGTTCATTCATTCAGTTTAAATATATTGTTAACATTCAGTAATGACAGTAAGAGAGTTCAGTTTCTAATTAATGTTACCTCAGATAGATGCATCATACTCTGCTGGACTTTACAACAATGTCCACCTTACCCTGAGATTGAGACAAGACCAAAATCCAAATGAATTCAAGACGAGACGAGACCAAGACTGCATGGTAATGGTCTTAAGACCGGTCTTCTGACTGAGAGTAGACTTGAGTACTACACTACTAATTTTTACAATTAAACAATAGCTCTATCTTAATAAATGCATTTACATCTTCACCATTTTCATTTTCTATGACATAAAATTGATAATTACAAAACAACTGATGTGGGGCATCATAAACTTCATTAACATCCATATATACATATAAAGCAGGAATCTGCCCAGGGATTAAACCAGTTATTACTAAACTTTGTCCACATCAAAATGTAACATACTATGAAGAATAAGCAGCCCCACTAAAACCCAAGTCAAGTTTTACAAATAAATAGAATCAAATCTTTGTTAAATCTCCTTTGGGGCTTACCTTAATACCCCCTAATAAAGGCATAAATAAACGACTTTAGTGATGCCCCTGAGTTAAACATTAGTCATTGAGCAGGATTCATTTTACATATACATTTCAGAGCAAGCAGCGTTAATTATATTGATTAAAGCAGTGGTTATTGCAAAAATCAAAACATCTCATGCACAGTATTCATTTACAAAAAAGATACATTGTTTAATTTGTTACACAATTTGGAACATTTTCTGCTTACCAATTATGTGGGGCTATATAGGGGCTAATGAATTCATATAAACTTAATTCTGACAATATAAATATTTATTATGTCAAATATAGATTATTGTTATTTAAAATAAAACTCAAAGTTGTGTTGCTTTCTAAAACAAAGAAAAGTATTTTTAACTTGTGATTGTGATGTTTTTGATTGGTTTTAGATCACCTAAAAAAATTTTAAGCCAATTTAAAACATAACAAATTCCTTTTCGCAATAGCCTTTCAACATAGAGGGTAATGTAGCATTGTGTAATTTCTGTCGTGGGAATACACAATAGCAATGTTTGTACTGTGAAAAAAACAAGTTAATAATTAATGCCTATGTGGTGTTATTTATTTAGTAGAACACAATTGTTTAGTCTTTAATCTGTGCAAAATATATTTACTGACAAAATATAAAAACGCATCTAGATCCACTTATTGACAACAAAACAAAGAACTACCAGGAAGGAGCTGTTAGAATCAAATGACATACTTTATATGTATGAATGTAATAATGATACAGTATATGTAAGTGATAGTACCCTTTTTGTGCTGCCTGTAGACTGGATATAAGATGAGATATGGTGGGGCGTTGGATGTAAACAGATTCCATGTATTATCTTGCAGCACAGTGGCCCACAGATGTTGCAGCGGGTCCTGTAGAACCTGCACACTTATAGGTTGCCATAGCTGGCATTCCATCTGGTCCCATAAATGCTTAATTGGTGATAAATCTGCCGAACAGGCAGGCCAAACAATTGTGGCAATCTGGTGAAGGGAGATTCCTGGGGAACACTTGCTTTGTGTGGACTAGTTGTTGCATGACTAGTAACTTTTACTTTTTAAAAATCATGCTTACCATTGCTACAGCAAAAATAAACTCTGGAGGTCTTTATTTTATGTTTGGGTTTTTTTTCATTGTAGTTCAATACTACAAAGTATTTGACAAAGCAATGAAAAGAATGCAAAAATCATATTTCAACTAAAAGTTACCTAAACTGTATCTAAATAAATATTAAAATGGCTTCCATAGGCTACATTTTCAAAGTGTACAATTCTGTGTATATATTCATTATCCATAACGTATTCTAGCCCATACCATAACCCTGCCACTATTTTCACAATGTTACACGCCATACACCCAGTCTGCCATCTGCCCTGTACAGTGAAAACTAAGATTCATCCATGAAGAGAACACCTCTCCAAAGTGCCATCTGCCATAGAATGTGATCATTTGCCCACTTAAAGTGGTTACGACGATGAACTGGTGTAGAGCCTGAGGAATATGACGAGCATGCAGATGAGCTTTCCAGAGACAGTTTCTGTGCAGAAATGCTTTGGTTATGCAAACCGTTGCAGCAGCTGTCCGGGTGCCTGGTCTCAGACGATCATGGAGGTGAAAGGAATGGATCCTGGGCTGGTGTGGTTACACAAGGTCTGTGGTTGTGAGGCTGGTTGGATGTATTGCCAAATCCTCTGAAATACCTTTGGAGACGGCTTATGTTAGAGAAATGAACACTTAATTCACAGGCAACAGTTTTGGTGGATATTCCTGCAGTCAGCCCTCCAACTGCACATTCCCTCAAAACTTGCAACATCTGTGGCATTGTGCTGTGTGATAAAACTGCACATGCCTTTTATTGTGGCCATCTGTGCAATAATCATTCTGTCTAATCAGTATCTTGATATGCCACACCTGTGAGGTGGATGGGTTATTTCGGCAAAGGACAAGTGTTCACTAATTTCCTATCACATATTTGAGATGAAAAGGCCTTTTGTTTACATAGAGTGCGGCCCATGAAAAGAACGAATGTTGCGTTTATATTTTTGTTCAGGATAAAATGAAAATAAGCAATATAATTTTTTTTACAATTAGTTTATTTTAAGCACTCCAGTGCAGATTACTGTAGAATCGGACTTGTCTTTTCCTAAGTATTTCTTGGACGTTTTATTGGCACATAGTTTTTAATAAAAGCTCAACAAGCATTCATGCTTGTTACTGTTTTTTTATTCTTCCGTCTAGTCGAGGCCAAAGCAACTTGTTTAAAAGAGAGGTACACACTGCAAAAATACACTATTATGCAGTTTATGAATTGAAACTTAGGATATTAAACTTTTAATAATAATTTACAATCTTTTCATTTCTAGGTTGTATTTGAAATCCAGCTGAAAGCTCAGCATAATTGGTACCAAATACCACAAGCATATTCATGTGCTAAAGGAAAAGCCAGTGGTTTAAGACTACTTTCAAAACAGATGCACAAACATATGGTTAATGATAAGGTATAGTATATCATTATACAGTAATACTTATGTTTTTGTCTTATTTGCTAGATTGATTATTAATTATTTAACATATATTTTACTGGCTATACATCTTTGTATTTAAATAATACAGTTGTATTTAAAAACAATAATAAAACTTACATTAATTAGACTACATTAGAGGCATTTAGTGGGGCATGAAGCTTTGTGAATCAATTAATGACCCCCTGAAAGTGGGCTCTAATCATAGAAAATTAGGAAAGATTTAATATACTGATCACAAAAATAGGGAAAATTTCCAAATAAAGTATTCCATAATGAAATATACCCTAATTTATGCAAGCAGTGTATATGCTCTGTTTGCCTTTCTACTTGGACCTTATTCTTTACAAAGTCTGGAATCTTGAATTAAAAATGGTACTATTGCATCTCAGTCATAGACACTGATTGGTTTGTGGTAATTTAGCAAGTGAGAATGAGTAAAGGTACAAATTCAAGTTTATTTGTGTATAACTATATACACTTTACAAAAAGATATAAAGATCTACACCCTGAATGATCGGCCACTGGTAACAGTGAAGAGGAATATATATATATATATAGGGAAGAACCTTAAGAGGAACCAGGGTTATTTTGAGTAACACAAATACTCTATTTAAATACAAACAATTAGGCAAAGTTCCATGCTCTGGCAGATATAAAGAAAATCAAACTGCAATTAAATATAAAACTGAAAATGGCAGTGGGATGTTTAAATTGTACAATGATATTGATATAATGGCCATGACTGAAAACTACTACACATTTTATTAAATCATTAGATGTACTTTAAAAAGCTTGAAAGATCAAGTTTATTTTTAAACAATTAACCAACATGTAGTGTGACAGAGACAATAACCCAAATGAATTTATATCTACATTGTACAATGCTTTAGCAGTGACTGAGGAATGTTCCATTTGGTGTGACATATTTGATTAATGCAGCTGCCATGTCAAGGCTCTGCTGCTATTAATAAGTTGCAGAAAACAGCAAAAAATACAAATCTGCTGTAAAAAGGGCAACGATCAAGAAACGACAGAAGAAAATAGAGTAACTATGATTGTAATAAATGCACATTTTAAGACAAAACCAAAGATGTATTGATATTGGCTTCTTAAAAATGGCAAAACCCAATGCAAGCATCACTATAAGGATCTGAAATCAGTTCAGTGAATTGTTTGGATTGATTTGACTTAAATCCTGAGGGCCAGGTTGTTATATAAGAAGTGACACGATCATAAAATTAAAATATCGGTTAAAAATAAAGCGATGCTGGCTAATGTTTTATTCAGAATAACTTTCAAAGCATGCTATATATTTTTTGTATAGTATATATATATACTAAGTAAAATATTTATAATGGCAATATTATTTTATGTCAAAGATTATATCATTATAAAAGCTGCACAAAACAAAAATAGTATGTTTAGGGGCAAGTAATGGAGTGAAAGTGAAGACTATACTTATATCTTAAAGACCACCATGCCAAGTTTATCGGTGTATGTGACTGTAAAATTTAAAACAAGAACTTTCTGGGTAAGTACCTCCAACACTGACACCACGACACTTTCTGTGCTTATTATTCTATCTGTTTTAATTCTTTAGGAATGGAAACAGGTAAAAAGGGTGGCTCAGTAGGTAGATTTTGTCCTTTCTTTCCAATGCCTTGCTAATATTTTGATAGACAGAAGAGATCATTTATTACTAGACACTTCTTGTACTCCAAAACACAACACAGTGATGCTCCCCAGTAGTTAAGACTAGATCTAGACAGGGAGAAAAGATCAAAATCTTGGCTATCAAAGGGACAATCTATTGTTCCTTTTATCACTGGAAGGTAGTAACATTTAATGACAGAAATTAAGTAGTGATGCTGCTTTAATGTTATCAAATATTTTCTTTATGATTGGTGTTGTGGTTACTTGTTTGCTCTCAGGGCTGTAAGCTGTGCACACAATTAGCAAGTGTTTGGCTATAAGTGAAGTTTGGCATAAGTCACACTGCATCTTCTATCGTTAACAAAAACAAGTGCATTAATCTTGTATGCCTGATGCAGCTAGTATTTAGAACCCAGTCCAATTGATTCGCAAGGCAGGATATCATCCTGATCCCTGTGTCTATACAGCTTACACTGGTTCCCTCCCACTATTCAAAGATGTGTGTTAGGTTAATTGATTACGCTAATTTGCCATTGACTTGAGTGTACAGTGCATCCGGAAAGTATTCACAGCGCTTCACTTTTTCCACATTTTGTTACGTTACAGCCTTATTCCAAA
>JAUZSU010129190.1:0-16987 GCA_034780255.1 Parotocinclus maculicauda
CTGCGGTGACACAGATGTTAAGGTACTGCACTACTGAGCAGAAAAGTCCCAGCACTTCCAAGCTGCCTCAGATGGGTCTTTTTGCGAGACCGTTAACTGATAATTGCTTAGTTTGTACCTTGTAGGATTGCATAAGTTAAATAAGAGTCAAGTCAATTCAGATTTATTTATATAGTACTTTTTAAAGTACCTTAACAGTATTAGATTATATTTTGGGGCCAATCCCAAATTGAGCAAGCTTAGGGTGACAGAGGAAAGAAAAAACTCCCTAAAGGTTACAAGGAAGAAACGTTGGTAGGACCAAGAATCAAAAGTGGCTTAGATGTTAGATTTGAGAGTAAAATTAATGTATCTAGTCAAATAAGTTTGTAGCAGTAGTTCAAATAACAGTAACTAAGTAAATATCAACATATAAATAAAATATTGATATAGAATAGCATAAATAGATGCATATTGGCATTATTTTACCCAAGACAAAGAGTTACTTTAGGATTTTGAGTCCTCAGCGGGTTAGTCCTTGGCGGCACATTGCCCCCTGCCAACCGATAGTTACTCCCTCCCTCTCTCCGGGCATGGTTGGACTTGTTTCTGATGACGGAAAAGAAGTTAAGTGGATCTGAAGCGGAGAAACATCTTGGTGTATAGGAACTGGTACCAAGCACACAGAGTCTATAAGCAATCACTGATGCCATGTGCAGCAGGAAACTTAAGCAGCATTAACTACAGCAGCATAGCTTAAAATGGGAGAACCAGGAGGTAACAAAGCCAAGAGGGGTCATGTGAGACATCAGCAACACACCTCTCCAGCTATCAACAAATCTGAGTGATTACACTAAGGAGGCAAAAAAAGCAGCCCAGAATATCCCAGACATTAAAGAAGAGTCTCTGTCCAGATATTAAATGTCAATTATTTAAAAAAAGGGGAACTGTGTTGACATATTTGAGATATAACAGTGTAAGGAAGACAGAGAAACGTGGAAGTGTGTGCAGTTTATTATCACTAGACATGGTGCAAACATGGTGACAACTGAAAGGTTAGAGAGCTAAGCTAACAGATAATACTAACAGACAATAAAAAGAGCTAACAGGCGCTCAAATGAGATACAACTAACAAAGAGGCTAAGAACTAATGAAACGAGGTGGAGTGTAGAGACCAGACAAGGAAATGAACAGGAAGGAGGGTATATATGAGAGGGGCACAGTAGGCTGTAATTGATCAGTCTGCTATGAATGGGGAAAAAGGTCAGAGGTGAGCCACGTCACCCTGACATGTGATCCAGTGGGTAGACCAGTTTGGGTCCCAGTCCAGCCACTTGCTGCCAGTGTAGAGGCTATAATTGATCAGTCTGCGATGGAAGGGGAAAATGATCAGAGAGGAGCCATTTCAGGGTGATGCAGATCTTCAAGCCATGTCACCCTGACATGTGATCCAGTGGGTAGACCAGTTTGGGTCCCAGTCCAGCCACTTGCTGCCAGTGTACCATGTTCTCTATGTGTTTGTATGGGTTTTCTCCTGTTTTGTAGGATTGTTTGTTTGTTTAGTTGATTAATAATGCTCTTCAGGATCAGTGGCCACTCCGCAACAGAGGGAAGTTAATAACAACCCTTAAGGTTATATCGAAGCTTGTCATATATATTAAGATAGGGCCCAATTTAGCTTAATCAATTAACCTGAATGGTGTCTTTTGATTTTGGGAGGAAACTGGAGCATCCACAGTAAATCCACATGAACAAATAGGCCAGTTTGGGACACGCCTTTAGTTGCTTAGAAGGTACCGTGGGTACCTTTGTGACAACAGTCTGTCTGACTGCTGATTGATGGGGTCTTTGGACTGATGAATTTGCAGCATTCTCCAGATTAATGAGAATTAACAACTCTTTACTTAGTGCCCTGATATTCTGCTACAAATGTGTTCTGAAGATTTAGGTCCATACTGATAGCTCCCTGTTTTAAAATACTGCTAGGCTACACTGCATTGAATGCATGATGTTTGTCTGTCTGCACATCGTTAAAACAACTATGTATTAGGCCATCGGAATACACTGTATTTTTGCGCACCAGAGGGCGCAGTCATATTCCATGCTCACATGCATAACCTGTTCTCAGACTTCTTGTAATTGTAGGAAACTAAAGATTCTTGTTTTAAAAGAGAAACGCATGTTTTATTATTATTTGTAAATGTTATTTCTCAAAAATAAATAATAATGTCTTATTGAATGTAAAATTGATCATTGTGAAACGAAATCAAGTTGGGAGCAGAGTGTATCATTATTCCTCGTTACATGTTGTTTCTGGAATAGTTGTGTGAAAGAAACAAACAAAAAAAAACAAATAAATAACAGAATGGTTATTAAAAACAGAATGGTTTCCATCAGAAAACACTCATAAGTGAAATAGACGATTTTCTTTTATTTATTTCAAATCTTTCTTCTCAGAATAGGTCATGGGTTTGAATTAGATTGTGCTCCTCACTCCGTCCCTTCATTTTTGGCAGCGCCATCGTGCCGTCTCTATTATAATTCAGAGAAGCAGGATAGCTTTTTATTCATCTGCAGCTGTAGATTTTTTTTTATAACAAGTCATCTCATTTCATATTGAATTTGGTTTCATGAGGCAATGAAATGTTATATTAAATCGTACGTCAGCTGGAGATATCATCAGGATGATGTGAAATCATAAACCACCAATCTTACACAAGTCCAGGTTTTTTTGTCAAGTTCTCAATACTAATGTGTATTGTCACCATAGGACCTGTGTAGACGAATTTTGAATCATTACATTAGCGTAGGTCAGGATGATGAACTACGGTCGTTATAAAATAAGAAAATACCAGGCATGTTTATTAGCAGTCGATATAAATATAGTATTATAATTTACAGTATACTGTATATTGCACTGAATTAAGTGGAGTTGATGGCTGAATGGATTGTTTTATTTACCTTTTAACCATTCAAAAGGGCAAGGTCATGGATGGGTCTACAGCTAGAATTCACAGGGAGCAGACAAGCATGTATCCTGATTGGGCCACCAGTCCATCACAAGGCTGGGTATGGGTTGCTGTTGCAGCACCAAGGCATATCCCTTAAATAAAGTCTCCTCTAGGGTCCTAAGATTTCCATAATGAGAACCCAGACAAAATTGAGGAATACAACTTAGCCACTCATCGGTATGTTTATAAAATAAAAGAATGAAAAAAGAAAAAAAAGAAATGGAATTTAAAAACATTAGTAAAACATATTTCATAGGGCACTACTCCTCTTTTTCAGGCACAGACCAGTCATGCCTAAGCAAAGCCAGAGGGCCCCACCAAAAGTCAAACCCCAGCTACCACAGTGGATTACAAAAGCAATTCTTGGCTTTCGACCGTGGAGCACAAACATGCGTGCACACACACACACACGCACACACAAATGAAAGCCATCCAAATGTGGGCACATGTTTGTAGAACACAGCTGATTCCATTCCTAAGGAGATGAATCCGTTAATGAGATGAATCTGCTGCGGCAGAAACAGAGCTAAACCTGCTGTCACACTCATGGACGGAACGGAGACCTCCCTGCTATATAATACCACATTGTGATAAGACAAATAGGACATTACTGAACTGATTTTAGACCCTGTGCTTGGCTCAGCTTGCCGACTCTTTCTTTATAATGAGGTGTCTAGATGATTGCTGCTTATCTGTAACGAGGATGCAGCAGACGAGAGTAACAGACCATAAATATTCTATTTGCATTTCAGCAAACATACTTAAGCCAGGTGGCTTTCTCCCATAGTCCAAAGGTAAGCGGTAGGTCAGATGGTCTCTCTAAAGTGTCCCTGTTGTAAGTAAGTGTCTCAGTGTGCCTGCCTTGCAAAGGCTTGGCGCCATGCCTAGGGTTATGACCTGTGCTACCGGTTAGCCCCTGGCTCTTCCTGAATTGGATCAGACTGGATATAAAATGAATGAATAAACTAATGAGTGCTAGTCTAGTAAGAGCTATCACAGGGTAAAACCCTAAGATATGCCAAAGGTATATAATTGTAACAGAAAACAGTATTATGGAGTGTCAAATTCAAGTTTAAAATGTTTGGGTCCAATTGTCAGCAATGAGTTATATTTGGTCTTAATACCATTGCTAAAACAGCAAAAAAGGGGTGACCTAAGACTTTTGCATAGTACTTTATTAGGCGGGGTTTGGTGGTCAAATGCATCTGGAGAGACAGTTGGAATTTGTGATTAGAATTCGTCTCAAACCTTCTCCTGACGTGGTTTAGGTGCACACGCGCACACACACACACACACACACACACACACGTTTATGTTAGCAGATATAATCCTGCTATGCAAAGTTCATGAGCCAGCCTAGTGTAAATGGGGTCAATAAGTTAGCACAATCTCTGCAGAGAATAAAGGTTAGTATTTCACCTTCCTGCCATTTTTAATTACATGTGAAATCAGTTAAGCTTCGTGAGCTTCAAAGCAGAGGGTGTGTACTGAGCCTATCCTGGAGAACGCAGGGTGCACATCCACACCCGGGGGTGGACTCCTGACTGTTCTCACATCGTCTAGATGCCCAACCTGGCTGGATGACACTGCCAGGAAATGAGTAAATGCTGCTGTTCCACCTTCCACATAGTGTTATGTTAATTCATTCAAACATTAATTTATGTTTAACCCAACTTACACAGGGTGCCTGAAGTCATGCTTATAGACTAATATACATAATAATATAAAACAATATATATTATAATATGCTCCATAATATGACTAAGATCACATCCTATATCATCATCTTTATAGTTTTCAATGGCGACTGGCATTGGTGCCATGTCGCCACCGGCTGGACAGGTTCCTTGTGTCATGGTTGGAAAATGGCATGTGTTTACCGTTCTGGGTTTAGTGTGCTGATGTTTAAAGTTGGAATTTTTGCACAAATTTGGGAGAAAAAAAACAAATGGACCGAATCAAGTAAAGATACGTTCGAATTCCAAGGTTCCACTGTATAAACATGACCCCCATGGGGACTTTCCACTGATATAATGGTTACTGTAGGTAATATATGGTAATGTTAGAACTACACCTACCTTAACACTGACCTTAACCTTACTAACCTAGAGGAGATAATTTGACTCTTTATAGACTAGCAATATATTCCCAGGTAACATACTGGCCACACACACACACACACACACACACACACACACACACACACACACACTCTGGGAAACATTAGAGATGATAACTGTCATAGACAATATAATGTAGAGGAAACCCTTGCAATGTGGAGAACATGCAAAACTCCACACAGTCCTGCCTCCCTCAAGCTGTAAGGTGATGACATTTAATTGATATATAGTATTTATAGCCTTAATTGTTTCAGCGTTGGCAATAATCGGAGGCTGCCTGTTCTGTGAGCAGCATTATTGTGGCTAATTAAGTCAGTGACAGGTTTAGGACAAGGGAGCATCCTATGCTCTGTACTCACATGATTAATTTTAGTGCTGGACCATCATTTGATTTGCAGGAAGATCTGAATAAACTGTATGAAAAACATTTTTACTTTCTCCTATATTAGCTGTTTTATATATGTATCTGAATTTTAGCCGACTGGGCAAATCAGATGCTTTTGTTTCCTGTTTGCTCTTCCTTCGTAGCTGAGTTACTGTGTAGGTCTTTCACATGCTGGTATGGATCAGGCGCGGGGTGTGACTTGATCGGAGATGACATGCCGTGCTGCAGTGTGTGCATGCTTCATTAACCTCCAGCCAAGTGCTGTTCACAGCATTAATTGATCTCAGGCTAGAAAACGCACTGGTATCATTACAGAGAGATGAAATGTATGCATTGTCTCACTGCTTCTTGCATCAAGACCTTTGTGTCAGTGAACATCCAGAGGAGAGACTTTCCCACAAGGTCTTTCTTCCATGCTTTAGAAATAGTTTTAGTGTGGCTTTTGATGTGGTGTGGTGATGAAGGTCTGCTGGCTATGTTATGTAAAGATCATACAACCAAAAAGTGATATTTGCTTCCAGCAATCAAGAACTTAATATATATTGCCTAACATCAAAGCAACCGGAAATACATTATATTCTGTCTGGATTTTAGTTTTCCATTAATACAATCTGTGATACACACAGCCAATCACAGGAGCAGTGAGTAACATTGACAGTGTGATTCTCTCTGGAATGTTCTGCTGGAAACCTTGGGTCCTGGCATTCATACGAATGTTTTTGATGTTTTTCCTCTCATACAATCAACCTTAACCCTTGCATCCTGATTTCCCACATCTTAATCCTATCATATATCTGTGGGATGTGCTGGACAAACAAGTTTGATCCTATTTTGCAAAGTAATGGACTTGGGACACACTTGCACTGAGCCCGGTTGTCCCCGCTCCTGACTTTCCAACTGTCTTGCTCTCACACCACATTTTAATGAAATGCAGACCATCAGGGGATGAAAGGTGAATGATGATGGTATGGAAATCAGTTTTCTGCTGGTTTTAAGCTGTGTTATTTTAGATAACGGTTTTAAAATGTCAATCAAAATAATTAAACAATCCTGTAGATCTAATGTGTGATTGTAGCCACCTTTGATTTAAGGCTTCAACTAAGTCTTCATCTAAGTCATCACAGTCTCAGTCAATGAATTAGAAATACAGTACATTTTACTTGCATATCGCTTTTGAGGATTTTCGAATATCAATTTGCTTTTTAGATACTCAATCTTCTACGCGTGGTCCAACAATAAACCCTAATCTATTATTCACCATTCCAACCTCCACAGCCACAGATTCTCCTTCCTTCTGTGCTCCAGTGAGCAAAATTGCAATATTAACGCTCGGATTACCAAACTCAATAAGACCTTTGTCCCACTGCAGGATTCATGCTGAACTGGAATGACTGAGCCTGTGCACGCTGAGACAGTGCATTTTCTTAGTTGTTTTGTTGTATTTTAGTTTATCCCCTGTTAGCTTCTATGATTTAGTGCCTGGGTTTCAAAAGACTAGTACAGTATGAATTAAGACCTCAAATATCTAACAGCACACAAAAATAGGTGGGCTTTATGTCTACCTAGATGGATATCAAGGGTATCACATTTACTGAGCTGCTCTAGTCATATTAATTTGAAAGTTCTTCAGCCACCAGATGTTTCCTTCATTAGGGTCTGGACGCAAAATGAGTCTAATTAAAGAAGAGGCAGAAGGTCAGAGTGTGGGACAGGGTGTCACAACAACATCTGTTTCACACACAATCAAACCTGGCCAATGGTTTAAGCTTATTTAAGATGATGTTAAATGATTCTTCCAAGCTCAAAGCTCAAAGAAAATGCAAATATTTTCTACTATGTACATTCTGCGGAATATTGCGAGGCTGATTTAGTAGCAAAAAAAAATAAACTCAGGAAATGCCCCATAAAAAATTAATTGTCATGTTTACCGTAATGACCTCAAATGTCAGAAATGTGTCTAAAAAAGTGCTTTATCACAAAGCTCAAATTACCTGAAACTGGCTTCTTGAAAATGACAATGAGTTCATTGTACTCAAATGGCCTCCACAGTCACTGGATCTCAATCCAATAAAGCACCTTAGGGATGTGGTGGAGCAGGAGATTCCCATGCATGTGCATTTGCAAATCTGCGTGATGTTATCATGACAGGAAAAACGAAAATCTCTAACGAATGTTTCCACAAATAAAATAATTAAGGTGGTTTTTAAATCTATAGCTATAAAATAGCATTAAAACATTAGAAAACGAGTTAATTATAGCAACATATACACAGATTGTAGAGCTTGAAATAAAAGTATGGAAGTCTCCGGGATATATTACAATTGTAAATTAGAAAATTTACAACATGAAACTTCACTCAAGCTAAAACTCTATATGGTTTGGGGGGAAATGATGTTTAATTGAAGTGATTCAGCCCAGTGATTTGCAGCATCGTTATGAATGATGCATTTAAACTTACTCATCAGGACATATTTCCAAGCAAAGTTGCTTTAGGGGGTATAATTAATTCAAAACAACTAATTCAGTATTTAAATCAAACAGGTTTATTGGTAACTGATGCAATCTTTTTGAGTATTGTAGCAACTACACGGCTCCAAAAAGTTATATTATTTCATTACTTGGATATTTTATTTTGGGGTATCCTCTAATTTTTGTGAGCTGCATATATTAAGTATTTCTATAGAATTGACACCACAAAAAGCTTGATGATTAAAATAACACCAATGTAACTAACATTGTGCTGTTTTATTTTCTCTGTGATCAAACATAGAGTAAAATAGCAATTACAGAGTTATGGGGAGGTATCTGAGATTTAGTCTTCTCAAGAATGAAACTTTTCTGTAAGTAATTTTATAATGAACACAAACCTGAATGAAATTATCATGTTCATGTTTGGTTAACTGACAGAAGGATTTAACCCATAACTATCGACAGATGTTGGGTCCTTCCCTTGGTGATGCACCACTAATTCTGTAATGCAGCTATTTTAGTTCAGGGCTGTTTGGCTGTTTTGCAGGTTCATCATCATGAAGTGAAATCAGTCTGAGGGCTGTCACGCATCATAAAATGTGTGACACATCAACATGGTGCACTAAATTAAACTAGTTCCAACTGAGGAACAACATCACTTGGAGAAAATATGAACATAACTACAGCCTTTGCACAATACACAGCAGAGATCAGTGAGAAAATCCAGCAATAAGCAACTTTTTATTCCACCATATTGACATTTGTTGAACTTGGAACATAGAGAAACACCCTGAACATCCTTTATCTTCTCAATGGTCCTCAAACCATTCCTGAACAACATGTGCACAATAACAGGGTGCATCATTCCACTAATAGAGGCCACTGCCATCTGGGAACAACAATAGGCATTTTTACACCAAAGAGCTCTAGGGACTAATTCAGTAGAAACTACCCACTATGGAACTCCTACAACAACAGCATTTATTCCAGAGTCTTTTTTGGTTTGCATTCCCACCACCGTAGGAACGCTGTGTCATGCAAGCCACGCAAATTTCACTTCGAAATCTCAAAATCACGTCATATTGTACTGCATCTGTCGCATATAGGCTCAGTAAAGTCAGGACTCAACTGTGAGTTTACTTGTCTGTTTATTAATTAAAAAAATGTTTTAATTATTTTTATTATTTTATTATTTTATATTATTTTTTTACTTTTTTTGCCTGAAGCTTAGTTTTTTATATAGATACCAGTGTACAGGTATATTTAGAAATGGTGTTTAAGGGTTGTTAAACCTTATGATAAGGTCTTTTAGCAACAAAGAACATGTCCCTAAATTAAAAGTGAAACAAAATGTTTCAAAATGCAGTAATCCTTAGACGAAAGAAAAGACGAAAGAAAGCCGGAATCTGCTGGATTCGGCTAAGAAAATTGCAATTGGTGCATTTCTAGTCTGAATTGCAGGGGAGTATCCTAATTATTTAATGCCAATACTAAGGACCTTAGGCATGTCGAAATCATGTTATTCTTTTATATATAAAGTATATACCCTGAACATGTTTTGGTGGACAAACAACGAAATCAGGAAAAAATAAAATGGTAGTTGGGGTACAAATAAAACTGATTTCATAGGGCCCAATCAGAATGTCACACCCTTTCTACCAGCTTGTGTTCCAAACCATGTTCATGTCAATTATACATACACATATGCATTTATCCAGAAAATAGGACACTTCCATTTGCTTGAAGGTTCATTTCAGATGCTTATGTGCCTGATGTAGATGCTTTGTGAGAGTAAACATGTTAGCACAGACATTATGACCAATCTCTGGTTACCTAGTAGCCCTTCCTGTTGGTACGGGCCAGACCAGATAAGGTAAATTGCCCCAGCCCACTCATGAGCCTTGGGCATCCAATTCCCTGCTGTCTTCTCAGGTCACTGTCATTAGTACCCACTCATCTGTTACTGATTCCAGTCACTGATTCCAGTCATCTGACCATAACAAATTAGCCATTGTCAGTTTCTTAAGTTTGCCTTTTGCCCATATTCCTGTCACTCTACAAAGTACAGGAAGTGATCATTCTCTTACTGTCTAAACATATGCCCAAATTTAACATGTGCAGTTGTGAAAGGATAATCAGTCTGTGATTAATCATAATGTTTTGTCTCACCAGTGTATACCTTGGATATATTTAATGAATACAACGTAGTGGAAGATGATTGTTCAGTAAATTACACAAGTTGTGGCTCGTGCAGCAGCTCTTGTCTCAATGTGCAGCTAAACAGGCCTGCACAAATTATATTCTGCATATAAAGGAAAATGTAATCAAAGCAATAATACAGTAAACAGTGTAATCCTAATCCCAATCTCATTACAGGAAATGAGATGCATTTAGGTTGGGAAGGCAATTAAATAGAAGCATGGGTACATTTGAGATGTTAAAAACGAGAAAACAAAATGAATGGCGAAACTAAAAAGAAAAACAAGCAGCACATGATGCTGATTATTTGATCAAACGACTGATACTTATGCATAGCTGAAATGAAAATTAGCCTATGGAAAGCTTTCAGGAAAATCAATCATTAATTATTTACTCCTGTTTAAATGTGAAGCATTAAAGCACTACTTAAGCACACCAATTATGATAATAAAGCAAACATGGCAAATTCTCACAACTCTGACTCAGTTATCGAGATCTGAAATCACCTCAAACGAAACACAGAGATTTTTTAATTTTCTTTAAGTGTGCTTATGTGGTTCAATACAGAGCAGATCCTGCCCATAGAAAAACTTCTCAGAAGACTGACTCATGTTTCTCATTGACATTTTAACCCATGCTTATAGGCTTTAAGCCAAAACAAAGCTGAGAATGTAAACACATCTATTAGTGGTAAAGACAGGGTCAGACCTTTTGTGTACTTGCATATAAAAGCTAAAACAATCTTTAGAACAAAGGCATCACTTTTAATATGTTTGCGTAATTCTTAGAATTGCAATAGAGGCTTCAATTATTGGCTATTGTTGGATATTACTCACATATAACTAATATATACAGTATTGTGCAAAGGTTTTGGGCCACCATTAGAGTAGATATACTATTAGAAATGGTCTAATGAAAAAATATATATTTATTTATATATTCACGACCCCTCATCTGTGTTATCCCTTACTCTGAGAACATTAAGTTTATAATGTTTTACTTTAATAAGTATCCATGTGGGGTGGCACGGTGGCTTGGTGGGAGCACTGCTGCCTCACAGCAAGAAGGTCCTGGGTTCAATCCCAGAGTGGAGCGGCCTGGGTCCTTTCTGTGTGGATCCTGCATGTCCTTCTCGTGTCTGTGTGGGTTTACTCTGGGTACTCCGAATTCCTACCATATTCAAAGTGTTGGTTAGGTTCATTGGTGTCTCTAAAGTGGCCCCTTAGTGTGATTGTGTGCGTCCTACGATGGATTGGTGCCCCGTCTAGGGTTGTGCCTGCTCTTGCGCCTAAAGTTGCTGGGTGAGCACCGGCTAATCCGCGACCCCGTGTTAATAATGAATGAATGAAGTATCCATGAGTCCTAGAAGGTTTGTTTTTAGGTGAGATGTAAGCAAAACAGCAATTAAATGCTCTAGAAAACAGGCTGCATCTATGTTAGCATGTTGAGTTCACCAATAGAGTAATTTTTTTTGTCCGTTTACTTTCTGCTTTCAATGCATTTCTGACTACATTATATGATATTTCAACACTTTATTATAATATAAGCTTTGTGTACCGACAGGTATGTTGGCATGTTATTCTTACATATAAGTTAACATATATATTACCTTATCAATTCTCCCTAAGGTGAGATAACCTGGAGTCTCACATGCATAATTATCTGCATTGCAGGCAGTTTAAAAGTCATTCTCTAGTGCACCGTTATTTTACAGTTATCATTTATTGCTATAGTCTGTTTAAAAATGGTATAAAATCTGTTAGTCTTAACTTGATTATGCAGCATTATTGGTGGAGGATAATGTGTATCATTATAATAAAGCATGCATCTTCTTGTAAATTTCAAGCTGTTGATCAGAAATATTACGTAATAGAGAAAGGTCATTACATTAAGTGCTGTAGCAAAGCCAAATAGATAGAGAGATTCAACTTTATTGCCATTGCTCAATACAAGTGCAAGGCGAAAAAAAATGCAGTTAGCATCTACCAGAAGTGCAAACAGTAGCAATGTGCAAAGTCAAAAAGTACAAATATGAAAAAAAACTGTGCAATTACAAGCAGAGTGCAAATAGTAAAAGGAACTGTGCAATTACAGATACAGTGCAGGTGGTAGCATCGTGCAATTATAACTGTGTGTGATAAACGAATGATAAATAAGGATATGTGGATAGAAATATGGTCTATATATATGGATACAGATTAAATATGTACAGTGGGTAAATATGATATAATATTTAATCCAGTGAACGGCATTGTGTGTAAACTGCTTTTATCTCGTTAGCACCAGCCTTATCTGGCTAATAAGTTTGACGACCTCAGTCTCTGCCTGTGTGGGGTTTGCATGTCCTTCATGTCCACGTGAATTTATTCGGTTTCTTCACACATTCCAGAGACATGTATTAAGTTACTTCTTAATTAGGTTAAATCTGACCAGAATGCGTGTGATTGACTAGTATTGATGTTACTCCTGTTAATGTGAATAACCACTGATGCTGATGCAACATTCAATAAAACAAAAACAAACTGATTCCTGCTGATCTAGGCTGTACTGGAAAACGCCCAAGCTCTGAGTGGTATACACAAATTAAATCAAATTAAATTTGATGAACCCTGCATCTTCTTTGGCTGAGGTCGTTAACAAAGTTTGTGTATCTGAACTGTATCTGAAATGTTTCCTGTGTCCCCTCCAAGTTTTGTGATTCCAGTGTTTAATCAGAATCCCATATGCAGAAGCTCGATAGAAATGGAGGGATGGGTGGATAGATTGGATGAACTTGTGTTTCTTGAGAGATAACGCGATGTTGGGCATCACACTTTACTTTGTTTCATTATTAATGATATATTAGTATATAGATTAATGCATGAATGGACTGTGTTAGCCTAGTGGTTAAGGAACTCTGGATCAGAAGGTCCAGGGTTCAAATCCCACCTCCGCCAAGCTGCCATGGTTGGCTCCTTGAGCAAGGCCCTTAACCCACAACTGCTTGGATTGTAAGACTGTATCAGTTGTAAGTCGCTCTGGATAAGGGCGTCTGCTAAATGACATAAATGTAAATGTTGTAAATGTTTGGATATTTGGAAAAAAGTTTACCCACAGAAGTGTCATTTAGCTTTGTCCATTTTCTACATAAGAACACAGAGTTGAAGATTCGAGGTACTGCTGTAACATCGGATCTTGTTCTGGCAGGATTTGGCACTAGTTGTGCAGCTCTGGCTCACAGACCAAAATATTCATTTAAAATTACATAAAATGTACAGATTTTGTTTTCAAAAAGAGTGGGGGTTCTTATTGAGTGCTCAGCTCCCCTGAAACTCTGCCCCTGGACCCCTCTATGACCCAGGATCAGATTGTCCAGCAGTTCCTGTGGGATCATCTTCGTATTCATTTTGTAATGTCCCTTAATTTTTGTGAGTAGTGCATTAATGACTTAACAAAGCAATGTCCAGACTGGTAAACTAAAATAATACTTTTGTCTACTGGAAATTTGCCCAAACCTGTGCATATAAATTACACCCAATTATTTCTCAAATTAAATAAGCAGAAATGTAGTGCTTTTGTTAATCAGAAAAGGATCATATCATATGGGCAGGGTGCCCACAGTGCCCACAGTTTTTCAGCTGTAGCAAGTCTTTAAAAATGGTCAGAAATCTAAAAGGTTACATTTCCCACTCGGGCTTAACAGTGTTAATTAAAGCAGCCTAGCTGTGTTTGCCATAAAATATTACACTATTTTTATGAACGAATGCAGAAGGACGGATGTTGCTGAGCAACAATGTGTGTGAGTTTGAAGGAGAGGACTGGTGCTTACATTAAACATGTTTCTACCAATGATCCTGAACCATTTCAGGATCTAATTCCAGAACCTTATTATGTAGACTGGAACATTCCTACCATGAAAGGTCCTTGGAATATTCCTGCAAAGGTTACTGAATTCGTGAGACCTCTTGTTGGATCCTGAACAAGTCCTCAGGTGTGTTTCCTGAAACACTTGCCTAGTTTCTGAAAATAATAAAAAATGATTTTCCGACAAAATGGAATCTTGTTTCCGGGATTCAGAAATGTTTCTTGGAATGATTTCTATTAAATGGGTTGCTGTTAATTATGTTTGGGTTGCTAAAATAGTTTCCTGAATATCTGTTTGGAAAGTTTTGTTTCTAAAAAATTGTACCAAAAGTTATTTTGAAAAATCAGTTTAAAGGAATACCATGTTGAAAAAAGTTCCAAGTTCCTTTGCTCAATACAATTTCTTAGGTAGGTGAAAACGTTCCAAGATATGCTTTCATTCCATCACACAAGGTTCTTCATGAGTTCCTAAAGAAAGTTCTGGATTGGTTAAGAAGTTCCAAAGTTGTTGAAAAGATTCCGCAAGATATATTTGGCTTCTTAAATACCGCTTGTCTAACTAAAACATTATCCAGGTTCATGAAAAATAATTATTGGATTCCTGTAATTAATCCTGAAACTGAAGTTTGATGTATTGTTAATAAGTTTGTTTAAAGTACCAAAAATGATCCTGCCTTCCTGGAACAGTTCTGAGATGCAGAAATAATCAACAAAATGCTTTATAAAGGTGAAAAGATTTCCTAAAGCACTTTCTTTAAAGCTGCAAAGTTACTCGGATTATGGAAAAAAGTCCAGAAAATATTCTGGAAAAATAGAAAATAACTGGTTGTTGGTTTCAGGAAAAGTTGAATGGTTCCTGAGAAGAATGATTGGTTCCAGTAAGAGTTCCTTGGTGCCTAAAAAAATCCTGATTTCTGAAGAACATGGCTGATAGGGAGGACAGCCTGATTTTGACCAATAAAATGAACATGTTTGAAGAGGCAAACAGGAATTGAAGGCCTGAGTCCCCAGAGCCTCTGGGAGCTCTTGGGAAGTGGCTAATTATATTCTAAATGTAATTATAATGTGAGTTCTGAGTCTCTTCAGATTGCCAGAATTTTTAGATAAAACCAGCAGCTGGTGAAGCTCCTGCAGAACTCTCAATCAGACCATTCTTAATATAGGTGTATATATACAGAGCATGTGGTCCAGCAGACCATTTAACAAAGCTCAGAGGGACTTCATTAATCTACCTCCATCACAAGAATCTGCTCTAATAGGCGAGACTCCCTCCCAGACCGTGACTCCACCGAGTCTGCTTGGTGAAATGGACTGATGATCTCATTAACCATGAAGGTCCATAGAGCTCCACACCCTCAAGACACAAAATGAATGACTGTAGCAAGCTACTGTCTCAGGACGACCCTCCTTTTAGGGCTTGAACCTAATCCACTTGAAGTGTTTCTCATGTTATTGGCACTTGGCTGCCGTAATGACGGATCGTAGCTCCTACAGACTTTCTGAGCTGTCATAATGCCATAATCAATAAAAACAGACTAGACAGCGTCTGCAGAAATGAGAAAAATAACGCTTCACTTTCTAGAATTTTACGTCTTGCAATCTCTCATAATAAGCTCGATATATCAAACTGCCATCCCAAAAGGCAATCGTGAAAAGGAGCGTTTGCTCTAAATTAGAGTCAGGTCCGATCTTATAACAAAAATGTCTGCAAAGCCTTGTCAAAGAACTGAAGCGAATTATGAGGTAAATAATTTAGCAGAAAGCAAGTGCCCAACATTTTTCTTAAAGCTACCCCCCCCCAGTAGTCTGTTAACACGATTAACATCTGGAGGAGTTTAATTCACATCACAAGCGAGACAACATTTATCATGAACATTATTGAATATGTCATTAAAAAAAGCATTATGCTAGATTGAATGTTTGAAGGACCCACAGTTTTTGGCTGCTCATGTTCACTACTTTATACATTCCACACTTTATACTGTAGCAAGTGTAAATAACTTTAAAAAATGGACTGAGGTAGCCTAGGGTGTTAAGGTAATGAACTCTGGACCAGGAGTTCTAGGGTTCAAATCCCACCTCTGCCAAGCTGCCACAATTGGGTCCTTGAGCAAGACCCTTAACCCTGGCTTGGATTGTAAGACTGTATCAGTTGGAAGTCGCTCTGGATGTGATATATTGGTCTGCTAAATGCCGTAAATGTAACAGGGAGCAGGACAGGTAAAGGGCAGTACATGGTGCTGAATCTACGCTTTGCTCATTACTGTGTGACATACGCTGCCTTGTGTGGAACTTAACAGCTGTTTGAGTATCTAATGAATCTGGAGGTGACACAGCAATCAAGAAAGTATTATTAATAATTAGTTTCATTTTGCACCCAGCATTTCTGAAAAAGGTTCCATAAGAATGGCTTTTCTAATTAGGGTAAAATAATTAAACAAGACAAAAATATACCTTTTAACTGCTAATCAACACTGCAGAGCCACAAGCAGAGGCTGGAGTCCATCAGAGCCACCGTGTTAGTAACCACCTTACAGGTCATGTGCTCGTTAGCTCGTTTGCTCGTTAGCTGACATTTGAAAAAAAAAGTTCCTTTGGTCAATATAATTCCTTAGGTTGGTGAAAATGTTCCAAGATATGTTTTCATTCCATCACAAAAAGTTTTACAGTAAGATTTATGTAATCTATAAGCTTAGAAGGTTCTTCAAAAGAAGAACGAGTTCCTAAAGAAAGTTCTGGATTGGTTAAGATGTTCCAAAGTGGTTGAAAAGATTCCACAACATATATTTGGCTTCTTAAATACCACTTTTCTAACTAAAAACTTGTCCAGGTTCATGAAAAATAGTTAGTGGATTCCTGTAACTGAAGTGTCAATTCCGGTTAATGGGACCACATTGGGACGCAATCGTTTTGGTCCTAATAACCGGCTGGTCCGATTAAACAAAAATGCCCTATGTTACAAGACGGGACGTGCTATGTAA
>JAUZSU010129201.1:0-16983 GCA_034780255.1 Parotocinclus maculicauda
TTATCACGTATATCAGCACGGCTAGAACACTTCTCAACCAATCAGATTGCGAGGTCGGAACTAACTGTTGTATAAATTTCAACAACATACAATTGCAACGAAATTGATTTTATACTTTAAAATACCTCCCCTCCCGGCATTTTGGACTTTCCTCGTCCACAGCTGAGTGCTTCTGCTTGGGTGGTGAAACGGGTTAGATTTTATATTTTGTCCCAAAACCACCTCGACCAAAAGTCCAAAGTCGCTTCCCTTTTTGGGACAAACTCCTCCACCGGAGAACTTTCCTCCATATGCTCTACCTATGAGTGACGTACTGGACGTATGTCATACTGTGTAAATGCATTACGTCATTATGTAAAGATGTTGGAATATCACGATATGGATGTTTTATATCGTTTAAAATTTTACCGGTATTATCGCAAATGATACAATATGGCACAGTCCTAGTAAGCATTTCTTTAACCAAATATAATGATTAAACTGAAAAAGTGTATTACAGTTGGATATTTTTTCCTCTTCCCACAGGTCCCGTCTGGGTTGCCAGATTTGCCTGACAAAATCCTTAGATGGCATGACTGTGCGTGTGCCTGAAAGTGTGGCTGACATCAGGCAATCCGATGGTTCTGCTTAGATGATCATGTTAACCTATATACCTTTAATTAACTTAGTAATGCAGATTGATCATGCACGATTGATGCAGATGCCAGTTGAGGCACTTGAGTGAGGTTATTGATTGAGGGTATGAAAAGATGTTATAAAATTTGATGAGGTGCTTTTGGTGTCTTGAATTTATAAGGAGCCACATGCAGGTTATGATTAATTCATCCACAAGTTTCAGACAGTGATGGATGAGAGTGTAATATGTGCTTAGTTCATAAAGACTGGCTGAAAAAAGTCCCTAGTGTAGGATCCATAGCAAATTTTTAATATGTTAAGTATATCTAGTTTACAAGGTCTTTTTGTATGTGATCAATATTTTAAATTTGGTAAAATTCACTATATGTTGTTTTAAAACAGTTACTGCTGCAACAGATTTAGTTTACCACTGATTCAGAAAAAAATGTTATCATGGAACAGATATGGATATGTATGTAACAGATGTTATTTAATTAAAATGTTAATTAAATTAATTTGTCTATTTTTATATACTTTCATACTGTACTTAACAATTACACTACTCTTAACTTAGAAAGGCTGTATGTACCGGTAATGTATATGTATTTAAACACCAGTATTAACTAAAACTGTGAATGATAAAAGCTAAAAAAAAAATGTTTGGTATCTTTGATAAATATGGGTAACATTCATCATGAAACGTATATTGTCATAATTATTGTGTTAGAAATGTAATACTTTATTGTTATTTCACTTAACACTGTTAAATACTCATAATAATCAGATTTCTTTAGTAGAATAACAGATTTTTGTCTGTAGTTACATGCATTTGAATAATCAGATAATGGGAAAACTCCAGCTTTACATGACAATCAGATTTCTTTATTACTTTGTAGCCAGAAAATACCCTCACAGAGGGTTGTGATGTTAACTACAAACTTAAAATATTTTGTTTTAGACTCTACCCAAAGGTGATTGATAACCATTTTGTGGATGCTTCTGGTAATTCCAGGGTTGACACATCCTGTGAGAGAAACAAACATCTAGGTCTATAGAAACAAGTTACAAGAAGAATTAAAATTAGGGGCCCTGGCAACCATGGTTGATTTCCTGGCTATGTTGGTGTGCATGCACAGACTGAGAGAACTGACTATAATCATAATGATATAACAATATCGATATACGTGTTGAGAAATCTGACTACTGGTATAAAATTCATCTCTTTTAAATCAGATTTCTAAATTAGATTTCTAGATCTGTCAGATCTGATAAATTCGAGTGTGCTGTAAAACGTTTACATTACGACTTTGATTCTGATCATATTATTAAGTGTATTTAAGCCCAGTAACAGATTTTTGCAGCTTGACCATATAATGCACTTCTGAGCTGTGTCCAAAGTGGTGCTCCTACATATGATAAAGCCTATAGAGAATGTGAGGGCTGTAAATGATTTAGGGCACTTTCTTATATGTTTTGCTCATTTATTGTGTGACAGCTGATTCTGTCACACAGACATATGAAACATTAGTGCGTGGTTTAACTGTCACATGACCTTTGCCCATACTGTATCCTAAAAAAAAAAGTACCTAATAAAATGAATATTTTGCATTGCAATCATAATGCTCTGGTTACCACAGTTGTATTTTTATTTAATGAATTATTAGAAAACCACTTGTTAGTGGTGTAAATTGATACAAAAAAACAGGAGCATAAAGATTTTTTTTTGGTCAGTTTTACCATATTTTAGGGTATGTTTGGTAACAGCAAGCGTGTTAAGTGATTCATCCATCATGCATAGCGCTCACTATACAAGCCACTGGAGGCAATGTTATGATTTGGGCTTGCTTCCTTCAGTTGGTTCTAGGCTCAATGTGTTGAAACAAAATGGAGTCAGTTGAGTTCCTGGATGTTCTGAATGACATCACAACATTATTTATTTCTTAGCTGATGCGAGTATATTCCAGGATTACAATTACAAGATCCATTAGGCTCAAACTGTGAAAGAGTGGATTTGGGAGAATGAGGAGTCATTCTTGCACATGAATTGGCAACCACAGTGTTCTTAATCCCACTGAATGTCTTTGATATTTGCTGCAGATCAATAAGACTACAATAATCAAGGCAAAAGGAGGTCCAGTGAAATATTAGTGTGAATTTCTTTTTCCCCAGGCAGTGTAGATTGACACACCAGAAGATATGAATAAATGCAACAACAGCAAGTTCCTGTTTATATTGTATTTTACCCGTTTATCTGAGTGGTCAACTGTATATTGTTAAGTTCCATGAATTAATCGGGGCTTAAATATTAGGTGATTGGAATGGACTACTGATAGATTAATAAAATTAAATAAAGGTTATATTTATGAAGCTTCATGTATTTTAAAGCAGCCAACGAAAGGTCCTAAAGAAAGCTTTAGTGGAGTGGGAGCATAACAGTCAGTGTTCATCCTGTCCTCCAATTGACCATATAGGTCATTTGCCTCATGGTGAGACTAGCATGAAAGAGCAATTGTACAGGGGCGAGGGGGTGAAATGTCAGCTTTGAAGCCTAGTTTAAATATGAATAAGATGGGTACAGTCAGTATGGATGAATGAGAGCTCAAAAACAGTTTGGAAAAGGTGATCAGGAAAGATTGACTATACACTGATTTCTGAACTCTATAGACACTTCTAAAAGTTTGAATTGAACATGCCAGTGGTATGGGAGATCCTGCTTTGATATATTCTGTCTGCTCTTGATCCTTTAAAATAAATTAAAAAAATAACCCTTAGCTATGAATGTTTTACACTTTACATTACTTGGACTTTAATACACTATCTAAAAAAAACCAGTATTTCATAGGACTAAATACTGCATCATGCCAGCAGTGAGACCAAGACTTGGAAATAGTCAAAATATTTACACTGACATTTACATTTAAAGATGAAAGTGTATGTAGCATCATTGTTGGTGTTAGATGGGTTGATCAGAGTCATTTGATTCCCAAAACTGCTGACCTACTGGGATTATCACTTGGATCCAGTGAGCTGCCAAACTAGAATGGCCAGATAACCACTCACTACAACCAGGGTATGCATAACCCACCAGACCTTGAAGCAGATGGGCTACGTCAGCAGAAGACCACACCGAGTGCCACTCCTGTCCGCTAACAACAGGCTACAAGTTACACAGGCTCACCAAAATAATAGAAGATTGGAAAATTATTGCATGGACTGCTATACACTATATACATTTATATATATGTACTATATTTTCAAAATGATTCACTCATCCTTCCAATCATGGAATTCAGATGTTCCAATCACTTCTGTGGCCAGTGGCAACTAGGCATGCAGAGTGCTTCTACAAACATTTGTGTAAGAACTGGTCGCTATCAGGAGCTCAGTAAATTCCAGTACGGTACCATGATAGGATGCCACCTGTGCAACAACTCTAGTCGATTTCCTTGCTACTAAATATTCCACAGTCAACTGTCAGTGGTATTATAACAAAGTATAAGTGATTGGGAATGACAGCAACTCGGCCACAAAGTGGTAGGTCATGTAAAATGACAGAGCAGGAACAGGGTTTACCTTTCTGCAGAGACAAGCACTACAGCCCTCCAAATTTCATATGGACATTCAGATTAGCTCAAGAACAGTGTGTAGAGAATGTTATGGAATGAGATTTCATGGCACAGCAGCTGTATCCAAGCATTACAACACCAAGTGCAATGCAAAGTGTCAGGTGCAGTGGTGTAAAGCACTCCACTACTGGACTTAAGAGTAGTAAAGATTATTTCTCTGGAAATAAACCACACTTCTCCATTTGACAATCTCATAAACAAGTCTGGGTTTTCCTGTCAGGAGAACAATACCAGAGTGGACAGTGCATGAAGCATTATTCATCTTAATTTTCTGACTGAATCATCTGAATGTATCACAGGTGCACTCCAATCAAGGTGTAGAAACATCTCAAAGAGGATCAAGGCAAATGTGAGGCATCCAGAGCCAAATATTAAGTGTTATAGAAAAAGGTCTTAGTACGTATGTCCTTTTTAATATATATATCCTAAAATTCTATTCTCATGCTGATATATATATACATACTTCTCACAAAAATTTGGGGATTCTTCAAAATGAAATTTTGTGGACAGATCACCAGTAGCTAGGACTGTTTGATCTAACTCGTACATTTATTCATTTACTGGATGTTTTGTTATCTCTCTACCTTTCTATGCTATAAATTGCTTATTGTATGAAAGTCAAGAACACACTTAATTCACTCTGATGAAAATCTTTACTGATATATGTGACTCTTTGAGAACGAAATGATGTAACATCAGTCACTGGAAACAAAAGTCATTAAGCCACTGAGGGCTTTACTAAAATATTGGAATCACAGACTTATCCTATTTGCTTAAATTTAATTATGGCAGCGTATAATGTGTCTTAGTAATGGGTATGGTCCCTGTCTGTATATGCTCCAGCTAACATTTGTACATGCTCCTTATCCTCAGTAAGAGCACTAAAGATGGGTCGTGGCTGGGTCTTCCAGAATGACAATAACTCAAAACCCACAGCCAGGGCAACTAATGAGTGGCTCTGTAGGAACCATTTCAAGGTCCTGGAGTGGCCTAGCCAGTCTCCAGACCTGAACCCAACAGGAAATTTTTGGAGGAAGCTGAAATTCAATGTTGCCTAGCGACAACCCCGAAACCTGAAATATCTGGAGAAGATCTGTACCGAGGAGTGGGCCAAAGTCATGATCAAGAACTATAGGAAACGTCTGACCTCTGTAACTGCAAACAAAGGTTTCTGTACCAAATATTATTCTATTGTATCAAATACTTATTCCGTGCAGTAAAATTTTAATTAATTATTTAAAAATCATACAATGTGATTTTTTTCTAGGTTGTGTCTCTCACAGTTGAAGTGTAGCTATGATAAAAAATACAGACTTCTCCACTGTCTGTATTTGGAAAAACTTGCAAAAATTGGCAGTGTATCAAATACTTATTTTCCCCAATGTACATGAGCACAGGCATGGCAAAATAAAATCATTTCAAACCACAACATACATATTTTGCAATAGTAAATACTTTAAGACAGCAGCAGCGCAGGCATGTACAGAAATTCATTACAGCCTTAAGTCACTAACAAATACATATACAGATTTAGTTATACTATTTTATGAAGATAAAGGCTACCATGTCATCTGTAATCCATAACCCCTGAAACATTACTCTAAATAATGTACAAAGTATTTGGCAGCAATGTTTCTTAGTAAGAAACAGACTATATGTCTCTATGCAAAATAAATGCATTGTCATATTTAGATTTGTACTTTTTCCTAAGCAGAAAAGCACTTCCAGGTGAGATCTTTCTAAAAATAAAGCATTTTTTTTCAACAGCAAATTTATCATATACCCAAATTCACATCACATATAAAACAGATTATCTTTAATCATAGTTATATTAAATAAGCTATATTTCACTAAAACTTGAGAATACCCTATGCACAAGTATGAATTATTTACAAGAAAAGCCATAATCACAGGATATATATTTACTGTTGTGGATTGTTTTCTAGTTTTTCTAATACAAACAATGTTACTGATAATACTATTGTAAAACAATAAGGTTTTTACCAGACAAACTATAATTAGTACTGTAAGTTATTAGTAAGGTAACCTAAAGAATTCATTTCAAGAAATATACTGTTCACAAAATTAGGTGATACTTTCAAATGAATTCTCCTATAATTAAATATCCCCTAAGTTTTGTGAGCAGTATACATTTAGATTTCAGTGTTTATTAGAGATAAATTATTCAGCTTCTTTAAAAACATAAAATACCTAAGATTCCATTCCAAGCATGTTTCTGTAATTTATATATTTATTTTACATAGCTCATCTTTTAAATATTTAGTTATTAAGATAAACACATAGAGTGTCATAGCATACCACGTCACTGTACTGAGCAGCTGTTATAATACAATGCAGCATATAATTACACTACGTTCTGATTATGAACTTTTACATGCTTAAAACCGAATGTGAGGAATCCTATTTAGAGGGAGATGATAAAAAGTCAGCATCTACAACAGGCCACATGCACCATCAGATAATCCAGTCCAGGATTAGCCTGCATAGTTTATTCTTTTTTAATTTCTTATTTCAACAAATAACTTTAATAAATAACATCCTTTAACAAGAGACTGGATTTATGAAGCAAGGCACTAAAGAACTTAAACGTAAGACTCCTCTGCAAAAACCATTTTTTCCAAATCCTCTAGCTGTGTGTCACTGCACCTCCTCATCCACTCTCGCTTGCCATGGACAATAGCCAGTGCTACTTCTTGACTCTTCTTTAGACTAATCTGACTGTCTTCACCTTCTTGCTGAAAGAAGTAGTCCTTCACAATCTTTGTGGAAGCAGAGGACAAGAGAAACTGAGGATCAGACACTTTACCATGTGGTTCCACCTCAGAGACTTTGGATCCGCCTTGTCTTCTTATGGCCTGTTTATGGATTCGTTCCAGATTCATTAACGAATCCTTGTCAAGCCCCAGGCAATTCTCTTCCGGTTCAGATGCTCGTCGCTTAAAGGACAACCCTCCACTGGACTTCTCCTCATCAGGAGTGAGAGAGTGAGATTTATTTCGGCACAATACTAAGGATCGAACATTCTGTCCGTAAAATACAGACTTAGGTAAACTGCTGCTGTCTCCTCCAGATGTGTTATGTGGGCTTCTTTGCATGTACCTCCTTCCTAGTGCTGTGTTATGCTGTGAATAGGCCTGATTATGAAGCTCTCGTAGTTCTTTCACTGTTAAAGTACTACAAAGCTGGGTTTCTAGCAAGTTTTCTTCGGAGCAGGTAGGGCTGGTAGATCTGTTCCTTGCTCTTGGAATTCCAAGTCCCTGAGCTCGCCTGTCTTTGCTATGACATTTCATGATGGAGATCTCAGAATTAGTAAGTGGCTTATCAATGTCCTTGTCATCCAGGCCACAGTTGTCCTTGGTCAGAGAGAGTCTGTGCTCCTTTTTAAGCCATGTGTTTGGATGCAACCCGTGACTGCTTCTCAGGTGGCCCCAGTCAAATTTCTCCTTTGGAGGGGATTCCCTGGGAGAAGGAATGGATGAACCAGGAGAACATGCAGACAGAATGCCAGGGGATAGTGGGGAAGGCTTTACTGATGCCTTAAAGCTGCCAACATGATGAGGGAATGGCTTGGCAAAGTCAGCAGAATGCTGGGAGAAAGAGCTATCCAGAGAGCTCACTGAAGAGTGTGTTGGTGATGCTGCAGGAGAGCACAGAGTTGTGCAACTGGAGTCTAAACATAGAGGTGGAGGTTTAAATTGTCGGATAATCATCTTCTCAGTCTGATTCTTACTACTAAGATGCTTTTCTAGCTTTAAGCTGTTCAGGTGTTTGACAAACATCTCATCCACATCACTTCTTGTTTGATGGGTCACACAGTCGTAACTGCCCTTTCGGGTTCCCCTAGACACTAGGTATTTGCTTAAAGATGAGGCTGAATTCCAAATGGCTGGCTCAGAAGAGCGCCTCATCTGACGAACACCCTTGGGAATGGTGGATATCTCACACGAATGCTCTTGAGGAGAGGACAGGCTAACTGCTGGGGTCACTTTTACAGGATGGGTTAAACGGGGGAGTAGAAGGTGTGTTTTTACAATGTTGTCTGGGTCAGTGTCAGTTTGGTCCAGGTCACAATCGCTCAAGGTGAGAACCGAGTCACAGCTGCGACTGTCTGGCTTGCCTCGTTTTCTCTGCATGGGTGGGAAGGGTGATCCAGAGTCATCGTTCAACTCGTTCTCAAGGCTGTCATATGAGGAGTCTGTCATCTGGTAAAATGACACATCTAAGAAGAACAGAAAATTTCAAGTGGTAAGAGAAGTAGTTTTGGAGAATACAAATTGCAGGGGTGCTCCATTTAACAACCATCCAATCATCCATTCTGTTAGCTTTAACGACTGTGGTCTTAACAATTAGAACAAATTATAACAGGACATAAACAGCTTGTCAAATTAAAAAAAGTCTGACAATATTTATGGCAGAAAAATACACAAGATAAACCTGTTCAATGTATTTTATTTTTATGAATTGTTTTATTTACTTAATTAACTACTTGCATATATATTAATTATGTTAACAATTTGTTTTGCATACAAATGTCAGTTTTCTCTGCCAGAAGTTCGTAAAGTGCTCTAACGTGTCTAAAAGATTATATTGCCATGCCTGTTCAGGAAATTGTTTCTTTGACTGATCTGATTTCCTCTTGATTGTCTGCTACCAGAGAAGTGTGGTTATGTTTCTGTTTCATCATGTGTGATCTACAGTATGTGTAACTGTTAACTAATGTACGCTTGCCATGTACTGTATTTAATTTAACAGTGGAGTTGATGACTGTACAAAAAGTGCAGTCAAAAAGTCCCCAAAAAAAAGACCCTGTGTCTATGATAACATATGGTCAACAACCATTTCAGTCAATGACTTGTTTCACGGAAAGCAATGCAGTCGTTAAAGGGTATATGGCTGTGTCCCTAAAATCGTTATCCCTCTTTGATATTGGCAGACTATGGACGGTCCATCAGATAAGATAAAGTTATGCGTTTTCAAGGGTAAAAATTATGGTTAATATTACCTGACCCATGAGAATCTGTACTGCATCTTTGTGGAAAGCCATCAAACAGTGCAGTTAAATCTCCCATTATTGCCATGCAATTTTCAATCATTATCCGTGCCAAGTCACAGACCTGAGAGCAAAACAATAACATTAAATGAAGACAATCTGTTCTCTCTTTATTTCATTGCATTAAGGATGGAATACATATAAACCTAAAGAGTAAATCAAGGTTCTCAAATGTGTGATCTCAAAGCATCTTTGGAAGGAATGCAAAGCAAACCTGGAGGCCAGCTTTGTTTACATACGCTTTGTTTACGGATCCCTCTCAATTAAAACAAAATGAAACATCTTAAGCAGAGATCATCAGAGGACGCTTAGACTAGCTTCCTGTTTGTACCCAACAGATGTGCAATAACATTCTGTTTTGATTTCACAATTATCAACCAAAATCTTTATGTGTCTATGGGGGAAAGTGAGTCAATCCCAAACAAGTTTGGTATATCTTCACGAGACTTTAAAAATTCAAAATGAAGCTCTGGTTAATAGAATGACACTTTTTCTCACATACTAAGCAATAAAAACTGACGACAGCTAATAAAAAATATTACTATTATTTACTCTACATACAGCATTTACTGTACAATAAAACGCCATAAACAAATCCAGTCCAGTTTCAGCATAATCAGAGATATCATCTAAGCCACTGGCATAGTCAGTATTGTTGAGAAATGCTGTTTTGTGTTGGTTTTTTTTTTTTTCCATTTCGAACCACAAACATATCCAAATAAATTCCCTGAGGTGAAAGTTTCATCATAGCAGATACTGTGTGGGTGACACAAACCTCAAAAATCTGAAAGAAGTGACTGAAATGTTTCCCAATACTCTGCTACCCAGCAACAACCTCAAAGCATTTCAAAACCAATATGCTTTATGTTAAACATTTTCAGAATTAAACAAGATTTTAAAAGCAATAGCAATTTCATTTTTCACGAAGTACAGTCTGAAATCCCAGGATCCAAGTTCTGCTATGGAGTGTTTTAAACCTTTATCCCACTATAACAAATGGCTGAATGGCTTTAATTAAGCGGTTATTTCTAAGGTAATGATTGATCTATATATACAACCCCAAATCAGTAAACCTGGGGCAGTATAAGGCAGCATATTAAAAACATACAGTGTTTGTTAGATTTACTTTTATGTAACTGCACTATGAAACAAAACACATAATACAATAAATAAATTAATTAATTTTTCGTCTTTAATCCAGAGCACATGATGTACAGTCTTTCCAAAAAAGTCCTTCAATTCTGATTCATCCATCCTAGATGCCTACAATCCCAGAGAAGTTGATGCCGCTTCTCTACATGGTTAACATGAAACTCGTTTTCTGCACAGTAAAGTTTTAAGTGCTATTTCTTAATGTAACTCTGTATTGTAATGCATGATAATTGTTTGGCAAAGTGATCCCTTGTCCTTGTGGTCATATCAGCTATTGTTAAATGGTGGTTCTTGATGCAGTGCCGTCTGAGAGACTTAATGCTTAAGCTTGTGCCCTTGGTCTTTATGCACTGAAATTCCTCCCGATTCCTTGAATCGTTTAATGATATTATGCACTGCAGAGGAAAAAATATGCAAATCCCTTCCTATATTTCTTTGAGGTACACTGTTTTCAAACATTTCAATAATTTTCTCCACATTTGTTAGCAATCCGGAGATCCTCTGACCAGCTTTGCTCAACAAAGACTCCTGGATGCTGCTTTTGTACCAAATCATGATTACAATCACCTGTTGACATCACCTGTTTGAAATAACATCATTATTTAGTAATATTTGTATATTTGTAATTCATTACTAGCTCAAAACTTTTGAGCTGTGTTGCAGGCCTGAAATGCAGGAATAGATGTTTAAAAAATGACATTAAGTTGGCCAGACAGAACTATGAAATATCTCAGGTTTGTACTGTCTGCAATGAAATAAGAGTATATGTAAGAAACACACTGTGTGTTTTTATATGCATTTTATGTGTTTATAAAAGCATGAACTTCCACCCCAAACAGAGAAGTTTAAAAAGAAAACAACTATAAACCGCAATATCACTTCCTTAATTTGACTAATTGTATCATATACCCTCATTGTAGATGCATGTGATGTAATATTTTCTTACATCCATTAATTATGCTGCTGTTTTAAACTTATGAATTATGAATCCCTTGATAATAACATGATCTGAATGGTTAATTCAACCAAACCTTTTTTGTGCCCTCTCCCTCTGTCTCCGGGTTGCTGGGAGTAGGGGAGGAGAGAATGCTGGGAGCAATGCATATGGCCAGGTTGAAAGCATTCATCTGGTTGTCTTGTGCATGGAGCTGGATTTTATAGAGCACTGCCAAAACGTGCTTTAGGAGTAAGATGTTTACGGGGGGAAGTGAATCTAACAATCTGAAATTGTTAAAAACAGATTAATGAATGATTAACTGTCTCTGTAGATAAATACTACATTTTTGACTGACATTTTCGATTATTAATTCAAGTGTAGTACCCCTGAATGGCTCTTAGCTGGTCATCATCAGCTTCATCAGACAAATCCACAATGGCCATCCACTTTTCATAGAGATCTGACAACAGCAGGCTGCCTGGGATGCTACGTAGAAAGTCCTAACACACAAAGTACAGACAGACACACATTGACAGAGTAAGCTGTGGCATGCAAAGAGGTCACAGTGAGACTTAACTCAGATAAACATCTTCAACATTTGTCAGAGTTGGTACCCACAGTACCAACTTTGATACCAACTTTGTGCTTTTAGATATAAAGATATAAATCTAGAACAACATTATTAAGGTACATAAATATAATAAAGAGTGTTACAATGTTTACATTGTAATGGACCTGGTGTTATTTCTAAGTAAGTGTTACCAATATACACCATGCCAAAGTAGTGGTATTGGGTATAGTTTAGCAACCACCTTGAAACACATTATACACAATATATATGTACAATGTGTATATATATATATATATATATATATATATATATATATATATACATATTTTCCCATGTTAAAAAACCCACAACAGATTAACTTTGTGTACAACACAACTGTATTTTTTATTCCAATACTTCCTTTTTCTTTTTTTTTTAATGCATATTTTACAAAAAAAAGACAATTTCTTTGTTCATGAGCTCTTTTAAACATTTTAAAACATAGAGCACATGTTACATGTTGCCACCCTTCGGTTATATCCAAGAAGTTTTAATTCCCTGTAGCCGAAGCCATGTTACCCTCATTTACTTACATTTGATGCTTCTCGTCGATTTCCCGCTCGCGATAAGTGGATGTTGTGATACGTCACGAGACAAGGGGCTGCGTCCCAAATCACCTAAATAAAAGTACAGAAAAATGGCAACATTTACACACAAAAAAGTATTTTTTCTATAATTTTTACGAGTCATTTTGGACGAGTCCGAGTCGAGTCGAGAGTCATTATGGACGAGTTTCAAGTCAAGTCTGAAGTCTTTTTCTATGCGACTTAAGTGCGACTTTGACTCGAGTCGCTCACTCGAGTGCCCATCTCTGGCTCACAAAGATTAGGGTATATTAACTCAAATAAAATATCCCCTAATTTTTGTGAGCAGTGTAGTTATTCATACAGGACTAAATAATTGCATATATGCATTTTTTTATGCTATTCTATTTAATAGTTTATATATCTGTTAATATTTACTTCTTTTTGCTTTTTGAACTAATAATACAAACTAATTTGCCTAGATACATTTGTTTAAATCTTACAATTAACATCTGAGCCACCCAAAGAGGCAGAGTCCCTTTTTAAATCTTGGTCCTCCCAAAGTTTCTTCCTTATAACATTTAGGGAGTTTTTCCCTCTTGGCTTTGTTACCTTCTGGTTCTCCTCTTTCTAGCTAAGCCACTATAATTAATCCTGCCGGAGTTTCATGCTGCACATGGCATCAGTGATTGTTAATAGGCTCTGTCATTATAATCAATAAGTAACTACATTTTCTCTTTTCTCTCCGAGCTGAAACTCGCAATTTCATTACATTACTGTGCAGGATGCTTAATAATAAAATCATTTTACAGTAAATTGTATTAATTATCTACACATGTAATGTCCCTGGGATGTACATGGCACTCCTTTGATGGAATGGCAGACCCAGCTTTTTAATCTGACTAGGTAAGGGGATTTAGAACTGTAAAAGAAACAAATTCACCCCAGCATGTTGTACAAGGTTTTAGCTTGATGGGTTTGCTAAAATTCTAGTTTGCAAACAAAGAAAATAAAATATATAACGCCCTAAACATGGAGAATCGAAACATGGCCACTGTCCAGCACAGTCCTCGAGCAGCTTTACATAATGGCAGCACTAGTTTATGCTTCTTGTTATTGATCTTATTCAGAGGCAAAGCTCCAGACACATCTAAAGAGAGGGTCATACAGAAAGCTCTAATGCAACATAAAAGTGCTGGGAGTTGGTGTTATGGAGTTCATTTTGTAGTCATTTCAGCCTAGAAATCAATATTCGACACCGGCCACAACCGTCCACCTACACACACATTAGAGTTTTACTCATTTGCATCCTCTGAATGAGTAGCATATTCACCAATCAGCCAAAACATTAAACCACTGACACCATTAAAACTGGCAGTGTGATGCTCCGGGTGAACCTGGGTCCTGGCATTCATTGGCAGAATGCGGTATTTCTTAATGACAGTCAGCATGACTTACCACGTTGCAAAATTTGTTCAGAAATGGTTTGAGGAACATGATAGTAAGAAGGTTCAAGGTGTTGAGTTCCAATCCTGGGAGTCCCCATCTTGCAGGACTCAAATGTTCTGATGCTAATGTCTTGGTGCCAGATACCACAGCTCAGTGATTTTGGTGGTATGACCTACACTGGACCTACACTATGTTAGGCAGGAGGTTTTATTGTTATGGCAGATCAGAGAAACATTTTAATAAGAGTTACTAAGCAACCAATATTTGGAGCGGCTATTTTTTATCCAGAGCTGAACTTTAAAAAATACCAGAGCACTGCATTGCAGCTCAAGAAGATACCAATGCTTTATCAGACTGAATAACATGTTATAGCTGTGATATTTATAGATTTACTGGCGTTAGTATGCTAATGTGCTTGAAGATTTCAATCAGATGTTCAAAACTATGATGATTGAGCAGATTGGTGTCCAAAAACAGGCATTTCTTGGTGATTCCAATTTTTAGCAGTTTATATAAAGCCTTGTATTTTCAGCAAATAAGCCAGAGCCTTGTTACGTTTAATTGCCCTAATGAAAAAGCAGCATCCATTACCCAGTTAATTACCAATTCTACTGAGCCATCTATCTGTTATCCAGCTAACATCATTCTGTTCGGAAGTGTTTCACCCTTCCATGAGAGGAAAAGTACAGTAAAATGACAAGACTCGCTCCATTTGGTTCCTGATAACACGTCCATTTTAGGATGTTTTATAGCTTCAGATCGTCTGCTATTATGAATTATTACAGCTAATGGGAAGTCTTCAGCAGCAACACTGGGCTTATGTTCATGCACATCCAGTGGAGGTCAAAAGTCTGAGCGCACCAGTGAAGACATCTGTTTGGATCTTTGTGAAAAATCCATACTACAGCAGAATAATGACCCAAAATACACCTTAAAAAAAGCCATGGGTGCTGATTTTAATGAACTTTCCTTTGTAGTCACCTAACCTAAGCCCCTGTCAAGCATTTAAGGGGGCAAATGAAGACCATCACAGCATTTATTAGTTTATTTCTTCATCCATTCATTTATTTCATGACCCCTTAATCCAGTTTGGATCAGGAAGAACCAGGCCCAAAGGGCGGCACAGGGAACAAGGCTTGAACCAACACTACACAAGGCACCAATCCATCACAGGACACACACACACTTACTGAGAAACTTTTTAGAGACACCAGTGTACCTATCGCTACGATGGATTTGCCCCGTCTAGGGTTGTTCCTGCCCTTGCACCCAGAGTTGCCAGGTGGACCCAGAGTTTACCTAATGTATATCAAAGTCAGATTTGTGCTACAGTTCTTTTTACAAAGGCACACTGTCTCCAAGCTGCTTTACATTTTTTTTATTATCGCAAGGTGAGGGTGGCAGTGGCAAGAAAAAGCTCTCTAAACATAGATGTTATATGTAAAACTTGGTCTTTAATATCTAACTAAAATGTTTAAAGTAACTGTTAAATCAACAGATGGTAAGTAAATATTAATAGAATATATTTTACAAATAATAGTTTAAATAAAATAAAGATAAAAATAAATATGCAGACTACCAAATCAGAGATAATTTAGAGGAAATATTATAAGGAACTGAGTTAAATAGAAAGTATGACCCCAAAAAGAATAGTGAAAATGAATTAATTAAAATAACGTACAGGGAAATTAAATACAGGTGAAAAAAACAAGTCAGATGAATTTAAACTCCGCTGCAGGCACAAATTTACCCCTAGATGTCCTTAATTCCTTATTCATTTAAGGTTTGTTGTGTCTAAACGATAGTGTAAGTTCAGTGCCTTCTCTTACAGATTGGTGTGAAAGGCGTCCAGTGAGTCGTGCCAAAAATTGATTATAAGAGGTCACTAATCCATCACTCTCTATCTTTTTGCTTTGCTGCTCAGACTTTGTTCTGGCACACTGCTTTGACTGACAGGCTGAACAATACAGGCTCATCAGTGTTATCAGGTAGAAACAGATGCACAACTCACCACTGCACCACACACGCTGGGTGCTACGCTAACAGGCTAATCTCCCAAACCTGGAGTTTGATATTAGCCAGGACCACACCGGCCCGGACTAAATATGACATCAGACTTCAGAAGGGAAAGTAATATGTCCAGACAACAAAAAATTGGTTCCTGGTCGATACCTGTGTCTCTGGTTAGCCTCTGATTTGCGTTTGGCATGTTATGCTCGTGCGTGGGAGGGTGAAGATTTTAGCGGAGAGGAAAAATTAGAACTACTGAGAACTACTTCATTTTGGTCCGTATTGTATTCTGAATCGTCCCGATTGCAGTTGGTAGGGAACCAAGAACATGCCAATCTGCACAATAGCATAACCAGAGGCAGGGACTGAACCTGGGTTACCATGGCTGTGTGCCAATAATGCAAGCTGCACCAGTAGTTTAATTTAAAATTTAAAACACACAAATTTAGACCTGGTTCTTCCAAGCTGCCAAACTAGAAGCTCAACGAAACCTTAACTGTTCAGCCCAGTTGTACATCATTAGGCCAGGTTGTTTTAATTGCTTGTTCCTCGGATTTCCCTACTTTAGAATCTACTGAGGAGGGAGGAAAAAAAATTTAAATAAATCTTAATTTTTTAGCACTTTTCAATTTCTCGAGGACTATGTGGAATCATTACAAGGAATGAATCTTTTTTTATTTAAAAATAAAATGTATTTAACCTACAATTAAACTAAAGTGAATCTGGAAAAAAAATAAATGAACAGAAGAAAACCTCAGAGCTGATGTTCTGGTGCTGGTTCCGGCACCACACGCTTGGATGTTCTTCCGGCTCGGCGTCGCTCTAATTGTCTTCAACATCAGAGGCAGGTCCCACCAGACTGCAGGAACTCCCTCTATTGGTTGGACATTAGGAGACGATGTGCCTCCAAGTACCTCCCACTAAGGACTCATTTTATAATCTATTTTGTTTTATAATTTAGTTTATTTTCAAATTTTTCTATTACTAAT